>JARBWK010000002.1:202673567-202708799 GCA_030556195.1 Anolis apletophallus
TACTCCAGTCTTCATCTCTTCCCATCACCATTGCCCATCACTAGCCTTCCCAGAACCCGGACCAAGCAGCCTCCTTCACCACCCACCACCCTTCCCCCTTTCTACCCCCCCCGCCCTTGCCACCAACCCCCCCCCCCTCCCTAGCACCACCACCCCTTCCCACTCCCCTCTACCCCCTCTCCCATCACCATACTTAGCCTCTCCTTTATTTTTCCTATTGCCTTGTTCCTGAGACTGTTCCCCCACTTTTACTGTTTGTTTGTTTATGGAACATAAGAACATAAGAACATAAGAAGAGCCATGCTGAATCGGGCCTCAGCCCATCTAGTCCAGCATTCTGTGTCACACAGTGGCCCACTAGTTGTACACAGGGATCTCTAGCAGAAAGGAGGGCAAAACCCTCACCTGCTCCTGACCCCCACAACCAGTACCCGGGAAAATCCTGCCTGCCTCCATCAACACAGAGGTGGCACTTGGATGTCCATTTCAGTAACTACTGATTCCCTTGGTATCCATGAATCTGTCTAATCCTGCCTTGAAGCTGTCCAGGCTGACCGCTGTCACAACCTCTCCTCTGGAAGTGAGTTCCATAACCCAATGACCCTCTGGGTGAAGAAATATTTCCCTTTATTAGTCCTAACTTTCCTACCTTGGAGCTTCAGGGAGTGCCCCCTAGTCCTAGTGTTGGATGACAGAGAAACTATTTTTTATATATTCACCTTTTCTATCCCATGCATGATTTTATACACTTCGATCAAGTCACCTCTTAAACGCCGTCTTTCAAGGCTGAAAGACCAAGGCGTTGCAATATGGTTTCATAAGGAGCTGCTCCATCCCTTGGATCATTTTTGTTGCCCTTCTTTGGCCACCTTTTCCAGTTCCGTTATATCCTTCTTAAGGTGCGGAGACCAGAATTGTACACAGTACTCCAAATGTGGCCTTACCATAGATTTGTAGAGAGGCAATACAACATTTGCCGACCTATTTTCGATTCCCTTCCTGATCATGCCAAGCATAGAATTTGCTTTTTTCGCTGCTGCTGCGCACTGGGTTGACATCTTCATTGAGCTGTCCACCAAAACCCCAAGATCCCTTTCCTGGTTTGTCTCGGAAAGCTTTGACCCCATCAATTTGTAGGTGTAGTTGGGGGTTCTTGCCCCGATGTGCATGACTTTACACTTGTTTAGGTTAAATGCATTTGCCACTTTGTTGCCCATTCACTCAATTTCAAGAGATCTTTCTGGAGCTCTTTACAATCAGTTTCATTTTTAACTACCCTGAACAATTTAGTGTCGTCTGCAAACTTTGCTACCTCAGAATTCACTCCTACATCCAGGTCATTAATGAATAAATTAAAAGTAACGGACCCAAAACTGAACCTTGGGGTACGCCACTTCTCACCTCTTTCCACCCAGAGAAATGTCCGTTTATTACCACCCTTTGTTTCCTACAGTTTAGCCAGGTTCCAATCCAGGACAAGACCTGTCCTCTGATTCCATGGCTGAAGAGCTTATTTAGGAGCCTTTGGTGAGGGACTTTGTCAAAAGCCTTTTGAAAGTCAAGGTAAACAATATCGACTGGGTCCCCTTTATCTATGTGTTTATTTACACCCTCAAAGAATTCTATCAAGTTAGTAAGACATGATTTGCCTTTGCAGAAACCATGTTGATTTTCCTTCAGCAATGCCTGTTCTTCTATGTGCTTAGTAATTTTTTTTTTAATAATGGTTTCCATCACTTTGCCTGGAACTGAGGTTAGACTAACTGGCCTATAATTTCCTGGATCACCCCTGGATCCTTTCTTGAAGATCGGAGTTACATTTGCCTCCCTCCAGTCCTCGGGTACAGTGCCTGGTCTTAGAGAAAGGTTATATATTTTGGCTAGAATTTCAGCAATTTCACACTTGAGTTCCTTAAGAACTCTGGGGTGGATGCCATCTGGCCCTGGTGATTTATTGACATTTAGTTTAGTAAGGCATGTGAGAACATCTTCCTTGTTTATCTCTATCTGGTTTAATTCATTTAATTCCCTCCCTGAAAAAACTGACTCAGCTACAGGCATATGTTGTCTGTCCTCCTGTGTGAAAAACGGAGGCAAAGAAGTCATTTAGCCGCTCAGCAATCTCCTTGTCTTCACTTATTGTCCCTTTCTAACCATTTTCGTCAAGTGGCCCAACTGCTTTTCTAGTTGGGTTTCTACTTCTGATGTACTTAAAGAAGTTTTTGCTATTTTTTTAAATATTCTTAGCTATATGTGCCTCAAAATCTCTCTTGGCTTTCCTGACGGTTGCTTTGCATTTAGTTTGCCAGAGCTTGTGTTCCTTTCTGTTCTCCTCAGTAGGAAGAGCCTTCCATTTCTTAAATGAGTTTTTCTTCTTTCCAATCACATCTTTTACTTCATTTGTAAGCCATACTGATGTCCTCTTGGACTTTCCCGGCCTCTTTCTTATTTTAGGAATGCATTTTAGTTCGGCTTGTTTTAAAGTATTTTTAAACAGTTTCCAAGCATTTTGGAGGGATTTGATTTTATTTACTGTTCCTTTTAGTTTGTTCTTTACTATTTTTCTCATTTTGGTGAAATTCCCTTTGTGAAAATTTAAGGTCTCTGTGTTAGTTTTCACTGACAGTTTGCTATCCAAACTTAAGTTGAAGGTTATTGTGTTGTGGTCACTGGTACCTATGGGCTCAGTTACAAGGACATCTTGAACAAGATCTTGTTCATTAGTTAGCACCAAGTCCAGGATCCCCTTTCCCCTGGTTGGTTCCATGACCATCTGCTCAAGGGAATAATCGGCTAGCATGTCGAGGAACCTTGTCTCTCTTTCATGCGTAGAACAAGAATTTGGCCAATCTATTCGGGGATAGTTGAAGTCCCCCATTATGACTAATTTATTGCTTTTGAGGCCTGTTTAATTTCATTTTCCAGATAGCAGTCTGCCTCTAGAGTTTGGTTGGGAGGGCGATAGCAGATCCCTAATGCTAGATTAGTTTTTGTCCTGGGATTTTTACCCACAATGTTTCTGTAGGTGAGTTTGAATTTTCTTGAAATTCTAATTCATGAGATTCTAGCTCTTCATTTATGTACAGGGCCACACCGCCGCCGTTTTTCCCTCTCCTGTCTTTCCTATACAGTTTATAACCTGGAATTTTTGTGTCCCAATTATTTTCCTCTGTCCACCAGGTTTCTGTTATGCCAATAATATCAATATTTTTTTCTTTTGCCAAACATTCCAGCTCCCCTATTTTTGTTCGAAGGCTTCTAGCGTTTGCGTACAGACATTTATATTTATTGCTCTGATGCCCTTTCAACTTTGGCTGTTTATGAGAATTTGTAGAAGGCCTACCATGTCCTACCTCTTGACTACTTTCTATCTTTTCTGTTGACTCAGCCATTTGTGCGTAAATTTCATCCTCCATACTTGGCGTTTCACCCTCTCGAACCGGAAGCTGCCCAGCTCCTGTCGACTTTCCCTAGGAATCAGTTAAAAAGCTGCTCTGAAGCCTTTTAATATTAATTGCCAGCAGTCTGGTTCCATTTTCGTTCAGGTGTAACCCGTCCCTTTTGTAAAGGTTTTGCTTTCCCGAAAATGTCCCCCAGTTCCTAACAAATCTAAACCCTTCCTCTCGACACCACTGCCTCATCCATGCATTGAAGCTCCTGAGCTCTGCTTGTCTGGCTGTCCCTGCGCGTGGAACCGGTAGAATTTCCGAGAATGCTACCTTTGAGGTCCTGGACCTTAATCTTCTACCTAGCAACCTAAATTTGGCTTCCAGGACCATCCGTTTGGCCTTCCCAATGTCATTGGTACCGACGTGTACCACGACTGCTGGCTCCACCCCAGCACTATCTACCAGCCTGTCTAGATGCCTCGTGATGTCCGCAACCTTTGCACCCGGCAGGCAATTTACCATGCGGTCATCACATCCATCACAAACCCAGCTTTCTATGTTCCTGACAATCGAATCGCCCACTACAAGAAGCCCCCCTCTTACCACCCGTTGAGAAGTATCCTCGGTGCAAGAGGATATGGGCACATCCTCCGAGGAAGGGTCCCAACTAAGGAGCCGGTCCCTCTTCCTCGGACTGATATCCTCCCTGCCCAAGACCCCCATTTTCCAAAGCAGCTGGAGGGCTGCTCAGAACGGAGTGGGATGCTCCTATTTCATCCCTGGAGATCTCTTCCTCCTGCCTCACTTCCTCTCTGTGCTTCTCCAGGTCTGCTACCTTGGCTTCAAGGGAAAGAACACGTTCCCTGAGAGCCAGGAGCTCACTGCAGCGAATGCACACCCAAGACTTCTGCCCAGCAGGCAGATAGTCATACATGTGACACTCAATGCAAAACACTGGAAAGCCGCCCTCCCACTGCTGGCTGACTACCTCCATTTCACCCCAATAATTTTTTTTTTTTTTTTTTTTTAAAGTCAGGGGTCGACTTATATGCTGGGTGTTGTCTTATAGGGTGGGTGCTGAAATGAACTGGAATGGAGAATCTGTGGTCGCCGCATATGGTGGGGGGAGCTCAAAAACAGCCATGGCCGCATCCCTGCCGTATGCATCGACTATATGAAAGCAAGGGCAGCACTGTACAAGTACGGTAGCAGAAAATCCACTCAGCAGGATCTGTGAAAAGAAGTGACTTAATGCAGTCCAGATGATGAGGTGAGGGGACGCCTCACCGGGAAGGTGTAAGTGATGGGCGGAGCAAGCTGTAGGCATCTGGGGATGCTCGGGGTATGGAAAAAAGAGATAGAGTGGTGTTGTGCCCAGAAAAACGTGCCTCTTTCACCCATCTGGCCTGTCCTTGTATCCTATTACCATACCTCCTTCTCTGCCTCTCTGATCCTGCTCCTGAGGACTGCAGTGAAGTGGTGCAAGCATGCATGTGGAAGATCTGAGAGGAAGAGAAGGAGATACAGTAATAGGAAAATTACCATATTGAAATCAAATCTGATTTTTTAAAAAAATTTTTGTTGTGCATTGGAAGAGGGGTAGTCTTATTGTGGTGTTTCAGCCTGGTGCTCATGTGCATGCTAGGGATGATGGGAATGTTTCTGAAAATGCTGATGATGGGATGCCTAGTGAGAACTCTGAGATGCAAAGTGACCTTTCAGATGAGGCTTGCTTTCCTGGGAACAGTCCCCTTCCCAGGGCCTCATTAGATGTGAATTCTTGTGTTCAGGACTCTCAAAGTTTTGATGCTGATAACGGAACACCTGGGAATTTTAACGAGCTTACATTTGACCGGCGAGATAACATTCAGCAATCTAGGCAGGCTGGCAGCCTGTGACGTAGCAGTCGGTTTGCAAACCGAAACTGAATTGTCTTTATATTAGTTGGCTAGAGAAATTGTCTTCAGATTCCAGGCTTCGTTTAGAATACCATGCCAGATCTTGTCTTGTCTTCAAGCTCCTGATTTTGCCTAGGCCTTTGTGCATGTTATGCTCCTATAGCTGCCTTGCATTATTCATGGGACTTTCATCAAGCATTTTACCTTTGCCTTTGGATTTTGGGACTATTTGAACTGTGTGTTTTACCTTGGATATATTCTACTATTGATCTTCTTATACCCTTTTGTTGGACACTATATTTGATTCAACAAAAGCCTATTTATTCAGAGACTGTCTGTTGTGTGTGTGACTAGGTGGGGCGCTCCTTGTCTGAAGTGCAACACTTATACAGCGAGTATATCCCAAACTCTATATTTTAACTGAAAAATTTGGGGTCGTCTTATACACCCAGTCATCTTATACGCCGGAAAATATGGTAGAGCCAACACTTTAGATAATCTTTTTAAAATTTAAATTCAAAGTTAGAATGGATTTGTCCCCTCATTCACCAACCGCCACATTAAAATTAAAAAACCTCTTTAAGGGGGAATGAATGGCAGATATTATCTTTGTCAGGAAAATGAATTAATGGTGGGACAAAACTCTCTCTTTCCCAGAGATGTGCCTCTGATCCAAATCAGAGCCCTGTAGCAACTGTAAAAGAAAATAACAAAGGTGATGACTTCTCATCTTGGATTTCTTGCACCACATCCTGTTTCAGGGAGAAGAGTTTTGATATTTGCCTTTAGAGGGTAGCGTTGTGTGACATTTTGACAATCTGTACTCCAACAATGAAGACTTGATCACTGAATACGGCATGGTCTCGTTCTTTTTAATTAGATGCACCACAGACATGGGAGCATCGCAACAAGGGCACCCTTTCCTTCCATTTTCTGGAGATCCAGCATTTTAATTATACACGGTGCCAATTAGAATCCTTTTATAGGCCTTATTTTTCATCAAATGTGAGAAATCTTCCAGGGTAATGTGCCTTATGATTCAAGTGTACACAGATAATTGGGACTTCCTGGGGCTTCCAGGTGGTTTTTTTTTAAATCCCCCCCACCAAGTCTTATAATTATCACAAGTGCACAAAAAAGGGGAGGGAAAAAAAGGTAGGGAAGTTTGGCAATGAAAGAAAAGCAATGGAGTATGAGCTTACATTCAGCATAGTAAGTATATCTAGTGGAAAGTATATGCTTTTCAGGAGTCGATGAGAAGAATCCAGGATTGACCAGAATAGTTGCAATTTGGGACTTCTCCTCCGCAACATTTGCATTTGGTTGGTCATTTTCGTCTGATGTTGATTGCATTCTTTTCAAAGTTGTATATGCATAGTTCCACCGTGATGCTACTGCACATGACTACATTTGGTGTGGTGCCCCACGGGGCTGGTTTTATATCCGTATTTTGTATTTAGTTGCCCTTTACCTGCGTGGGCCTTTGTTTCACGTTTCTGGCATGTGGGCACTTAGGGGTGGAGCTGTGTCTTGGCTCCAAACCTGCCGTCACCGCCCTTAACTCCTCCTCTTCCAGAGGTCACCTGAGAGGCAGGACTTCCTCTCTGGCCTCATTCCAGAGAGCACACAGACATAGCAAGGTGTGAATCTAAGCAAGGAAGAATCTAAGCCATGCTGAGACAAAGCATCTTAGTTCACTGCTACAAAGCCAACCTACGCTTTCAGCCATAATTTACAGGGACAAAGGAAGGTCAGCCTTCACGCATAGCCTGTAGATTTTGGGGATCCAGAGAACTTTGTGAGTCAAAGGAACCATTGAAGGCAACAGGAACCTGGAATCTAAGAAAGGCACCATCACTCTGCAAAACTAAGAGGCAAGTGATAGCTTTCTTTTTCAAGGACCCCTTTTGCAACCTACTTCAAGCATTTTGGGCCACCAGCATTTTTACTGGTTGTTTTTCAATAAATCTTGTTTGGTTCACTATTTTGAGTCTAGCACTCATTCTTAAAGATATTCCAGGTCTCCCTGTATGTGGAACGGCTTGTCTCTACCTTCAGGGTCATAGCTTGCAGGTCCACCCCTTTAAAGCCTATTTTCTAGGCCCTGAAGGCAGAAGAGCACTCCCAACCAACACAGCCACCAACGACTGCTTTATTTGGTAAGCTGTTGTCCAAATAGTTTCTTTCCCAAACTTTGTGAAGAACAGTTTCTCAATCTACCTAGCACTTCGAATAAATGAAGAGTTGTATATCCTAAGCTTATGCACAATAGATATTGATGTTCATGTTTCCTTGCACTGCTGTTGTTTCAGCTGTTGTTCTGTGCCATCGGTGCCGTGTGTTAAGCAGCCTTCTCTGACACATGGCCTACTTAAATTGAAAAGCCGTGTAAGCTTCATTGAGACAATCCAGAGGAGTTGTGGAGGTTGAAAGGGCTGTGCATGTGCCTTAACTTCTTTCAAAGTCTGTTCCTCTCATTCCTTTCCGCTACAATGAACTGCACAGAATAGGATCTGTGTGCTAATGCTTTCAAAAGCCAGAAGACAATAACAAGCCACTTTACAAAGCATAGAAGTCTTCCAAGCCAGTCACTGGTATGGTGACCTAAATAAAATTAAATTGTAGTATTCCTTGACTCTCAAAAAAAGGAGGCGGGGGAAACCAGGAGAGAATTCCTTTGATAAACACAACAAGTGACATTTTTTGAAAGCCTTTTTGCCGAGTTCTCAAAGGAGTTCTGGTTGAGATGAAAGACAGATCTACCCTGGGACTTAATGCTACCACTATTTTAGTAAAGCGAGTGGTGTCAGGTACAGATAGCAAAAAGAAAGGAGGCATGATGGATGGGTTGGAAGTAGTACAGGGACAAAGGACTCCAGTCTTCAACACTAAGGCTTGTGTTGTCCTTTTGGTCTCTTACGCTTTCATGCAATGTAACTCCATGGGTTCTTTCGAGCCATGCAGAATTCTTCTTAATTTTTTTCCTTCCAAAATGGCACAGATAAACAGAGACCGATATCCTACATCAGAATTTTGCAGCATAAATTCAATTTATTGTTAATTGTCATCAACTTCACCTTATGACAAACCAATGAGTGAAAGGTCTTCAAGTCATCCTGTCAAGTCAACTGTCTTGCAGTCTCAAGGAAAATCTCTGTATTTTGAGTGACCCACATTGTTGTCTTGGATTCTGGCCTGGGAGAAAGAGATGAATTAATGAATGAATTGATAATTTATCATTTGCCCTGCTCTTGGTCCTGCCCTCTCTCGCAAATGCGACTGGCGGGGACGAGAGACAGGGCCTTCTCAGTGGTGGCCCCTGCCTGTGGAACACACTACATTCCTCAGGGAAATCAGATCAGCTCCATCTCTTCGTACCTTCAGGAAAAAACTTGAAACATGGTTTTGGGACCAGGCATTTGGGCGGCAGGCTTAACAGCAGCTGCAATGTTATATTTGAATCAGGGCCGTAGCCAGGATTTTGATTCGGGGCTGAGTTTGGTTCGGGGGGCTGAGACTGGGTGGAAGAGGGTCTACCCTAGCAAACCTTTTGTATTGTTATCCCAATAACCCCATTAATGTGGGATATAATGAGCATGGTGATCAGATAATGATATGCATTAACATAACAGTTTAAATAATGTACCAGTAAGGCCTTTTCGCGGACCACCCTGAGAATTTCGGGGGGGGGGGCTAAAGCCCCCTTACCCCCCCCCAGGCTTTGGACTAGGTCTCTCAATTGAACTTGGATGCAGTTCTATTGTTATTGTTATTAATAATGTTTTAAAGGACTATTTTATAATTCACCGTTTTAATTAATGTTGAATCTCCATTATATTGTTATGGTGTATGTGTTGGCATCAAATTGCTGCCAATTTTAAGCCGCCCTGAGTCCTCCCTTGGGGGTTGAGAAGGACGGGAAACAAATGTTTGAAATAAATAAATAATAAAATTGATTGTCTGCACAACGCTTTTATTGAATAGGCAAATAGGATTCAAATTGCAGGAAAAAAGATTCCACCTAAAAATTAGGAAGCATTGCACGAAGGCTGATCTTCCTTTGTCCCTGTAAATTATGGCTGAAAGCGTAGGTTGGCTTTGTAGCAGTGAACTAAGTTGCTTTGTCCCAGATGGCTTCAATTCCACCTTGCTATGCCCATGTGGTCTCTGGAATGGAGGCAGAAAGGAAGTCCAGCCCCCAGGTGACCTTTGGAAGAATAGGAGTGAAGGGCGGTCACATCAGGTTTGGAGCCAAGACACAACTCCGCCCCTAAGTACCCACATGGCAGAACAATGGACAAAGGCCCATGCAGGTAAAGGGCAACCAAATACAAAATACAGGTATAAAACCAGCCCGTGAGGGCGCCACAAGTGCTGGGAACTGTTGTCCAAGAAAGTAACTTTTTCCAACTCTGGGTTTTGAAATGCTACTGAGGTGTCAGTGTCCATTGGATAGCTGGAGAAAGAAAGGAAGATGCTCTGTTGTTGAGATCTCAAATAATGTTACTGAACAAAGATGGAACAAGTATGCAACACTTATACTAGACCAGGGCTGTCCAACTTCTACTGGACCTGTGGCCGGAATTCCGGTCACTGATGACCTGGGGGGCCGAAGGATCTGCCTCCGCCCCCGGCTCCGCCCCTGCCCCTGCCCCAGCTCCGCCCCCACCCCGCCCCCAGCTCCGCCCCTCCCCTCCTCCACCCCCTCCCTTACCCCCCCCCTCCCCTTAACATAAGGGGAGAGGGAGATAATGGAACACAATGGGGGCATAAATAAACAATTCCATATATTTAATATTAACATAAGGGGAGCCCCCCTGATTCAGCCTACTTTCCCAGGAGAGCCCGATCCACGAGACAGACCACGACCGACCGAGCCAGGCACCGAAGAAAGTCTGTGTGGGCCGCAGGGATTCAGTAGCCGAGATTTCAGCAACAGGAGGAGTATCGCGAGACTACACGAGCCACATGGGATTTCGCTCTCAACGCAGGCGTGATCTCACGTTGAGAGCGAAATCCCGTGTGGCTCGCATAGTCTCGCGATACTTGCTCAGAAACTAGGAAGTGGGTAAATTTTATTATTATTATTATTATTTATTTTATTTTTATTTTTTATTAAATTGCTGAGGGGGCCGGAGGAAAGGGGCTAGGGGGCCGTGTACGGCCCTGGGGCCGCCTGTTGGACAGCCCCGTACTAGACTCTCCCTGCATCCACACATTCACAAGCACTCTAGTACCTCACACTATCTTCAAATATCTTTGTTTTCTCCCTTAGCTAACACAGCCCAACAAAACAGTTCTTGGGAGAGAATGCTTCTGGAACAAGGCCATATAGCATGGAACCCATCACAGCAACCCAGTGATTCCAGCCATGAAAACCTTTGATAGCACAATTATTGGCGTCTTGGTTTTTAGCCTGTTCTTGGGTTATCGAAGGCACTGATTCAGAAAATTGCATTGGATAGACCACATCAGCTGTAGTTTCTTAGATATGATTATCATGGCTTTCTATGGGAGAACAGATGGCACAGTTAAAACTTGTTTGCCAGCTGTGACCATACCTCGAGAAGCCTGACTTGGCCACGGTGATCCACTCCTTAGTTACATCCAGAAAGGACTACTGAAATGCACTGTACAAGGGGGTTCACCGACCCAAGTTTGACAAAATAGGTCCTCTAGGAATTTCTCATACCCTCCAGGGTGACTCTCTTGAGGAAGTTGTACATTTCAATAAGGTTCACTATTTTCTGTCTCTATGGTAAGTTCAGAAACATAGAGTATTCCCTCACTTATTGCAGGGGTTGCGTTCCAGGACCTATTGCAATAAGTGAAAAACCGCTATATTTATTTTAATATTTACACATTATTTTAGTAGTTATACACTATTTTAAGTCTTTATAAACTGAAAATAAAGGGAAGGAAGGGCCCTTCAAGGCTGGAGGGAGGGAGGGAGGACTAAAGAGGGAAAGTGCCTTGGAGAGCAGCGGTGGCAAAACCCCACAAAACAGCGAAAATATTGTGATATATATTTTAAATTAATATTTTTTGAAAACCGCAAAACAGCGAGTCTGCTAAAAGTGAACCGCGAAGTAGTGAGGGAACACTGTATTCCCTTTTCAGTTAATGCATAATGTTGAGTGAATTATGTGAAATGCTCACATACATGCAAAAATGTGTAAAAGTGCAGAAAATGTCCAACATTTCAGGTGGAGGAAGAAAAGAAATTATCTCAATCTGACATTATCAAAAGGATTACAACCAGGAGACACTATTTGCTGTGAAACAAAAGCAGGAAGGAAAAGGCAGGATTTGAAAAATTCGACCGAAATCAAGACAGAGATCCCCCCCCCCCCCCAAAACCCCCCCGCACTGGCAAATGTTCTTTAGGAAGAAAGAATGAGATAACTGCAAAAAGTTCCAGATTCAGACTGGTAGATTTTTAAGGCTGAAAATACACCCGGCTATATCTGGGTCAAGTAGCTGCCAACTAGTACACCCCCATAGTTTGGTGCAGTGACTGGATTTGCTGCTGGGAGGAAAGGGAAAAAGGACAACCCGTGCTGAGAGTGACACTAATTGTTCGGCAACCTCCCGCGACTATAATGTACTTCTGCAAATTAGCCAGGTACCCCCTTCCCGCTCCCCTCCTTTGTACAATTTCATTACATTATCCAGGAAAAGGCACAGATCATTTCGTGGAGATTAGATGCATAATTTAAGAATCTCTGCAACTCAAGTGGCTGTTAAAGAACTCCTTACCACAAATACCTCTACACTCCAAGAAATGCTTAGGGAAGAGAAGTTAGCAACATAGGCATCTAAAAAACCCCAAAGAACAAATGCCCAATCAGATGAAAATTTTATTTATAAAATTCACTAGCACAAAATGAGGCATGGCAGCATCTTCTATAGAGGATGCGTGACAGAAAAAGATTGAAAGAAATTTATAGAAAATAGGATGATAGGAAGTCTACCATAATTGCCAGCAATGTATATTGTGTTTTTTGCAACTATAGTGTGATGACACGCCTGAGCCTTTGGGAAAACTATTAAGATCCTTAGCAGAGAGAGGCACTTTAGGCAAGGTGAAAAGATAAGCAAAATGAGTTTACTGCAAACAAGATGAATAAAGGGTTAACTCTACCCTTTATAACAGAACATTATAAAAGGAGATTTTGCTGGTTGCAGTCATCTTTCTGGAATCTTCTGCCTCTGCTGCAAAACAATGGTTTACAAGCTGGTTCTTAAACTGTCTCAATCTCCTTTCTTATGAAGCTTAGGCTGGCCAAAAGGTTAAGTTGTCCTTTGGACTGCATGTATAAAAATACTGCTAAATGCAGATGCTAAGAACGCCTGTTTGAATTGCTTGGGCCTAAGATTACTAGACAATCCCAAACCTAAATCACAGTAGCCTTGCTGTGGAAAAGAAGGAGGAGTCCAGCAAGGGAGCTCTATACAGGAAACGGAATAGACCAATTAAGATTGACCTCTAGGGGGATTTTATGCTCCACCCAAAAACTAATACAAAGGAAGCTATCTATACTATTGGGAAGGCCTATAAACAAGGGGAATTAAAGAAGAGGAGAGGAGAAGGTGGAGCTAAGACTTCACATATAGGTAATTAGCTGTACCCGGCACGCGTTGCTGTGCCCTATTTAGGAGATGCGAGAAAGTCTGAGTATGTAAGGGTTGGAATTGATGTGACTGATGGTCTTGGTGGGGTCATGGCTGTGTCGTTGTGGGTTGTTCTGGTGGGTGGGATGTTGAAGTCCTATGGAGTTGTCGGTGTGTGGTGTTCCTGGCGTTCTGCAGAGCTTGTGGATATACAATGTTTTTTGGCTTTCCGTCTGCTGTGTTGATGTAGAGGTTCTGTGGTTTCCCAACTCTGGAGCACGCTATGTAGAGTTGTCCGTGGGAGAAGCATTCTGTGTCAAGGTCTGTGCCACAGATTTGTAGTGTTTGTCCTTGAGTCTTGTTTATGGTGATGGCAAAAGCTAGTGTCGTGCAGTGTCTGTCTGTTCTGGCATTTGTTCTGCCCTTTTTTGTGTGATGTATGTAGCGTTGCGAGTGTGTGGTCCGATGCTGTTCTTTTTAGGAGGCATGGCTTGTCTTTTAGGTCAGCTTATGCCTGTGTGGAAGGAAGGAATGGCATACAAATGGGTTGAGCAGTAGACGCAAGGTTGTGTTATGTGCGTATTGTGTTGTGTGTAGGTATTACTTTTGTGTTATTCTGGGGGTATGTGTTTGTCAGTGGTGCCTGTGTCCCTGGTGCCCTATTTTTCTCCCTCCTAGATCTTGGCCGTGGCAGTTTAACCCTCAACTGAAATCACTCAGCATTCTAAGTGGCTTTGCCCACCGTTACTATGGTAACTGATGTTGGCCAATGGGTTTCGCTGGCTGCCGCAGAAGATTCTGGGAAATGTAGTTTTATTTTTACTCATTGTTTTGGGGGCCTTTTAGGTTTGGAGGGGAAAGTTTCTTTGCTACAAACGTACCTTGCTTGAGGCCTATTTCTGTTGGCAAGTTTTGTGTTTCTGCGTTGTAAGGTTTCTCTGTTTGAGGTAGTCTTCACATGACGGCTCTTCCTTTATATATATAGATTCCTCATGTGGTAATCAGTCTTCTGGAGCCAAACCTCCTTGGTCCCTGGGCATCAGGTAGACAGTTTAAAAACCAATTATTGTTATTGTGTGCCTTCAAGTCAGATCTGAGTTGTTGTGATCTTAAGGATAACATATCATTTACTCCCAACTAAGATCGACTCCCTGAATTAATGGAATTCATTTAAGTGTTGAGTTACCAACTTCCTTTAACAACTGGATTAAGGGCAGAGTTTACTGGTGGGAGTCATGTGTGTCAGATGTTGGTGAAAAGCATAAGAACATAAGAACATAAGAAGAGCCATGCTGAATCGGGCCTCAGCCCATCTAGTCCAGCATTCTGTGTCACACAGTGGCCCACTAGTTGTACACAGGGATCTCTAGCAAAAAGAGGGCAAAACCCTCACCTGCTCCCGACCCCCACAACCAGTACCCGGGAAATCCTGCCTGCCTCCATCAACACAGAGGTGGCACTTGGATGTCCATTTCAGTAGCTACTGATTCCTTTGGTATCCATGAATCTGTCTAATCCTGCCTTGAAGCTGTCCAGGCTGACAGCTGTCACAACCTCCTCTGGAAGTGAGTTCCATAACCCAATGACCCTCTGGGTGAAGAAATATTTCCCTTTATTAGTCCTAACTTTCCTACCTTGGAGCTTTAGGGAGTGCCCCTAGTCCTAGTGTTGTGTGACAGAGAAAATATTTTTCTTTATTCACCCTTTCTATCCCATGCATGATTGTATACACTTCGATCAAGTCACCTCTTAAACGCCGTCTTTCAAGGCTGAAAAGACCAAGGCGTTGCAACCTGATTTCGTAAGGGAGCTGCTCCATCCCTTGGATCATTCTTGTTGCCCTTTTCTGTACCTTTTCCAGTTCCGTTATATCCTTCTTGAGGTGCGGTGACCAGAATTGTACACAGTACTCCAGATGTGGCCTCACCATAGATTTGTAGAGAGGCAATACAACATTTGACGACCTATTTTCGATTCCCTTCCTGATCATGCCAAGCATAGAATTTGCTTTTTTACTGCTGCTGCACACTGGGTTGACATCTTCATTGAGCTGTCCACCAAAACCCCAAGATCCCTTTCCTGGTTTGTCTCGGAAAGCTTTGACCCCATCAATTTGTAGGTGTATTTGGGGTTCTTTGCCCCGATGTGCATGACTTTACACTTGTTTAGGTTAAAATGCATTTGCCACTTTGTTGCCCATTCACTCAATTTCGAGAGATCTTTCTGGAACTCTTTACAATCAGTTTCATTTTTAACTACCCTGAACAATTTAGTGTCGTCTGCAAACTTTGCTACCTCAGAATTTACTCCTACATCCAGGTCATTAATGAATAAATTAAAAAGTAACGGACCCAAAACTGAACCTTGGGGTACGCCACTTCTCACCTCTTTCCACCCAGAGCATCTCTCAGCACAGTTCACCATTGGTTGCCCTGGACAGAGACAAAGATACTGAAGTGGCATCTGGAGGGTGACTTAATTCCAACCCCTTATTCTCTTACCAAGACCATGTTCAAAGCTTCACAGAGTGGTAGAATTTGTGGCTTAGGGAGTTGGGTATGTTTAGCTGCAGAGGATAGAAGGTTAAGATGTGACATGACTGCCATTTTTAAATATCTGAAAGAACATCACATTGCGAGAGAAAATAATTGTTCTGCTACTCTAGAGATGAAGACATGGAACAATGGGTCCAAACCACAGGAAAAGAAATTCCACCTAAACATTAGGAAGAACTTCCTGATGGTAAGAATATGTCATCTTGGAGTATGGTGAAGGCCGAATGTGCTTTAATTGTACATGACTCAGATCTCCTGTCCAGCTCTATGATTCCATAGTGTTCTGAGTGCCCAGTGACATCTGCATGGACATTGACTGAATTATAATTCAAATTTTGACTGAATTATGAGGCCATTAAAGAACTCCAGGAACGCTGAGGAATGTGGAAGAAACAATAAGGGATGCTGGGAACGCTGAGAGATGAGGAGTGCATCAGCTCCCCCTGGTGGCCAGAGTTTGCCTCTGTTCGTCTATATGTGTGTATGTGGAAACGGCAGTAATTGTCTGTTAAGTATGTGTACCTGTAATCCGTTCTGAGTCCCCTTCGAGGTGAGAAGAGCAGAATATAAATAAAGTGTATTATTATTATTATTATGTATGGTTAGAAAGAGACTTTTGGACCAGGTAGATCTTAGGTAAGCAATATGTATGTCCTTAAGATGGAGTGGGAATCATGTGGATCCTCCAACATTATGGGACCACAACTTCAAAAATACCTAGTGCAGCAATGATGCAACAGAGTCCAGTTGAATCCAACCTTTGTTCTGAGCCATGCCAAAATCATGCCACCACATCCCTGCCCTTTTCAGCATCTAGTATCATGCAATGTATTAGAGGAATCTGCAGCATCCTTTTCCCAGGCTGACCTCAAGGGAATGCTGTCCTATCTGCTAGAGATGATTTGTCAGTGGTTGAGGTGTGTTTCTTCCAAAGGCAATGGCTGGGGTTGCAGAAACCATCTGGAAAACGTCACTGGGATAAGTTATGGCCACCTGCATTACAGCTCATTTTGACTTTTTTCCTTGGATAATATATCTTTAGATGGCATGTGTTGTAAATTCAAAGTCTTTTCACACTTACTGTAGATAAGAGGCTTGAAGGAGGATTGTTCATATGGAAGTCATGGTTTTAGTTCTGGTTCCAAAATAGCTTAAACAATTGCTTTTGAAAATAGTTCTATGATAGTTGCAGGGCTAAGGCCCAAAGTGTAGGGTGACATTCCCACCGGGACTGTGGCGCAGCTGGCTAAGTGTCAGCTGCATAAGATCTCTCTGACCAGTAGGTCATGAGTTCGAGGCCTGCCCGGGTCGAGGTGGGTTCTCGACCTTAAGTGTAGCCTGCTGCCAACCTTTGCAGCCCAAAAGACAGTTACATTTGTCAAGTAGGAGATAGGAAGAAACAACAAAGCGACGCTGGAAGGAAACGCTGAGAGTGATGAGGAATGCGTCAGCTCCCCCTGGTGGCCAGAAAGTTTGCCTCTGTTTGTCTAAATGTCAAAATGTATGTACTGTTTTGTATTGTGATAAATGTCACATGTTTATATGTCATATGTTGAACTGCAGGGATTGTCTGCAAAGTATGTGTACTGTAATTCACTCGGAGTCCCCTTCGGGGTGAGAAGAGCGGAATATAAGTAAAGTTTAAAAAAACCCAAAAAACTGTAACTCCCAGAATTCCATAGAATTGAGCCATTGCAGCCAAAGTAGTATCAAACTGCTTTAATTCTACTCTTTATACCTAGTAAATATTCCAAGCCACTCCACCAAAGATATCTCCTAACATGGCCAACCCTTCCATTTGATAGAGGAAAAACAGCTAGAGGTAGTAGTGGATTGGTTGCAACAGTCTAGGGAATAGTTCTCCATACCAACCCAAAAAGAGTCATATGCACATATAAGTCACACTGTTTACATTGTAAGACACTAGCAAGATACCATCCTGGATCATTGTTTCACGATGCCAACTTTGCAATATGCTTAAATGAAGCCTGTTGTGAAGACACATTCGTTCATAATATCTTCTCTTTTGAGCAGAGAAAAATTAAAGGAGGCCACACTGCAGATAGTCATTGCTACCCTTGGAAAGCTGAGTAGAGGATCCTGATTTTACTTTCTCCCCAAAACTGTCATGTGGTTTTGTTATGAATAGTTGTTAAACTATTCCTAATGATGCTCCCCTTCTATTACTTATATAGATCAGGGCTGTCCAACCCAAGGGCCGGAATTCTGGTCACTGATCACCTGGGGGGCCGCAGTGTGAAAATAAATAATAATAAAATAAAATAATAAAAGAAAGGAAGAGAGGAAGGAAGGAAGATGGATATAGGGAAGAAATGAAGGAGGAATAAATGCAAGAATAAATAAAAATAAAAATAAAAATAAAAATAAAAATAAAAATAAAAATAAAAATAAAAATAAAAAAAAAAAAAAAAATAAAAATAAAATAAAAAAAAAAAATAAAAATAAAATTAAAAAAAAAAAAAAAAAAAAAATAAAAAAAAAAAAAAAAAAATAAAAAAAAAATTAAATTAAAAAATAAATTAAATTAAATAAAGGAAAGAATAAAGGAAGGAAGGAAGGAAGGAAGGATGGAAGGAAGGATGGAAGGATGGAAGGATGGAAGGAAGGAACCCACCCCAGCAAAACAGCCCTCTGCTTCAGCCTACCTTAGTTCGGTATCCTTCCCAAACGACCGCTGCCCAAACGGAGTTCCACACAGCCTTGCTCCGGTCCGGCTTCTCTCTTCCAACGAGGATCCAGGAGCCGGAGCCGGAGCACGAGAGAAGCGAAGACACAGAGGCAGGAGCCGAAGACACAGCAGAAGAGTACTTCCTGTACTCTTCTAGTCTCAAAGGAAATGGCGCCATAGAGGGGAAGCTGGGACTTGTAGTCATTTGGCTCTGCGGCGTCATTTCCTGTCCTGGCTCATTTCCTGTCTGCTGAAGAGCCAGGACAGGTAATGGCGGACAGCTGTGCCGCCGCTACAATTTTTTGAATTTTTTTTTAAAAACCAGCTGATTTCTTGCAGGAGGGTAGGAGGGCCGGATCCAAGGGGCTGGGGGGGCCGTGTGCGGCCCCTGGGCCGCCTGTTGGACAGGCCTGATATAGATCCCTCCTATTCAGAAAAACAAAACAAATAAAAACAAATCTGGTCAGCAACCACCATTCATCCTAGGAAGACGAGACATTTCCATGTGCCAAATCAAACTAGCTCTTCCTCCCTCTCTCCCTCACTCCCTTCCTCTCTCTCTCTCTTTCCTTGTTTGGGTTACCTTTCCTCCAAACAAACTCAAAATAGCATTGTTGGACATCCTCTTCACTTTTTTTCTCATAGTGACTCCATAAAGAAGGCAATGTTTAAATCCTGGAACTTGCCCAAAGTCCTGAAGCACAGTTAAAGTTTATAGCACAGTGGATTTCCAAGACTGCCAGGGTGAATTAAGGATGAGACCTCTGTAACCTAAATCATTACCAGATCCTGAATCAGAAAGACATATCATAAAGTTATGTCAGTTAAAACTTTAGCACGTCTCCTCTTCCTCAGCTTACTTGTCCTTTACTGCAATGTTTTTCAACCTTTTTTGAGCTGCGGCACACTTTTTACATTTACAAAATCCTGGGGCACACCACCAACCGAAATGACACAAAATGACATTCTAACACAGTAATACAGATAGTTAATATGTTTTTACATGTATTTATACACTTAGTGTGAAACCTGGGCCTGTTTCGATGAACACAACATAGATATTCTGGCAGAAATGGCAGAAAAACACAAACTTCCCACACAGAACTCCCATAACCAAGAGAAAATACTATAAGAGTTTGGTGGGCATTGACCTTGGGTATTGGAGTTGTAGTTCACTGACATTCAGAGAGCACTGTGGACTCAAACAATGTTGGATCAGGACCAAACTTGGCATGAATACTCAATATGCCCAAATGTGAACACAGATGGAGTTTGGGGAAAATAGACCTTGACATTTGGGAGTTACAGTTTCTGGGATTTATAGTTAACACACAATCAAAGAGGATCCTGAACTCTTGCAACAATGGAATTGAACCAAACTTGGCATATTGAACTCTCATTACCAACAGAAAGTACTGAAAGGGTTTGCTTGGGAATTGACCTTGAGTTTGGAAGTTGTAGTTCACCTACACCCAGAGAGCACTGTGGACTCAAACAATGTTATGTTATGTTATGTTGTTGTTTGTTTTCTATCCAGAATCACAATGTTGGAAGGAGGCTCACCACTTTAAGGTCCCACTTTACTATGGGAAAACTTTGGTCCTCTGGGTGCTTTGGACTTCAATTCCCACCATTCCTAACAACTTGAGGCCCTTTCCTGCTTAAATGGCAGGGGGGGGAGGAAAAGAGCCTGAGGCTGCTCAGAATGGTGGGAGTTGGAGTCCAAAACACCTGGAAGGTCCAAGTTTGCCCATGCCAGCTTTCGACAAAGACCTCTTCCTCCCCTTTTCCCTTCGTGCCCTTTCTTCCCCCTCCTGCCGAACAGTTACTTTTTCTTCTACACTGCCGCTTCTGTCGCCATTTTGATCCAAGGAGGCAGCGTGAGCATGTTCAGGAGGGGAGGGGGGAAGGAGGAAGACGTGACTTGTGCGGGCGCTACTGCACAGACTCGCCCCAGAGCAAAGCGAGGCAAAGCGAGCAGAGCGAAGCTGGGAAGAAGGGAGCCCGAGTGGAGAAGAAAAAGTGTTTGGCAGGAGGGGAAAGAAAGGGTAACGGAGGTTCCTATTTCCCACGGCACACCTGATGATCGCTCACGGCACACTAGTGTGCCACGGCACACTGGTTGGGGAACATTGCTGTAATCCATTCTTGCATTCAACCTGCCAATCCTACCAATTTCCATCCTAACACTAGGAGCAGATGGAGGCTTCCATGTTTGTGGTTCAGGGAACCCACTCCATCTTTTATTCCGGATTAGAAAATCATCCAATGTGCTGAACTGTTTTGGGTATGGAGCTCAGCACCTTGGACAGCTCCTTTACACTCTGAAATGAAATTTTGAGTGGATACACCACACCAATCATATGTCAGGGCCGTAGCCAGGATTTTGATTTGGGGGGTGGGCTGAGTTTGGTTCGGGGAGGGCTGAGACTGGGTGGAAGAGGGTCTACCCTAGCAAACCTTTTGTATTGTTATCCCAATAACCCCATGAAGGTGGGATATAATGAGCATGGTGCTCAGATCAGGATAGGAATAAACATGACAGTTTAAATAATGTACCAGTAAGGCCTTTTCGTGGACCACCCTGAGAATTTCGGGGGGGGGGCTGAAGCCCCCTTAGCCCCCCCCTGGCTACATGCCTGCTCAGAGGTATACTGTAGGGCAGTGTTTCCCAACCAGTGTGCCATGAGCAATCATCAGGTGTGCCGTGGGAAATTGGAACCTCCAATACCCTTTCTTCCCCCTCCTGCCGAACACTTTTCCTTCCCCACTCGGGCTCCCTTCTTCCCAGCCTCGCTCTGCTCACTTTGTCTCGCTTTGCTCATGCTGCCGCTTCTGCGAGAGGGGGGAGGGAGGAAGACGTGACCCGTGCGGGCGCTACAACACAGACTCGCCCCACGTCTTCCTCACTCCCCTCCATAGTGGTCTCTGGATGTAGGTGATTTACAACTCCAAATCTCAAGGTCAATGCCCACCAAACTCATAGTATTTTCTCTTGGTTATGGGAGTTCTGTGTGGGAAGTTTGATTCCATTCCATCATTGGTGGAGTTCAGAATGCTCTTTGATTGCGGGTGAACTATAACTCCCAGCTGTTGAGCAAGACCTTCATGTGTGTCTTTCTGCCATTCCTGCCAGGATATCTATGTTGTGTTCATCGAAACAGGCCCAGGTTTCACACTGAGTGTATAAATACATTTAAAAACATATTAACTATATGTATTAATGTGTTAGAGTGTCATTTTGGTTGGTGGTGTGCCCCAGGATTTTGTAAATGTAAAAAGTGTGCCGCGCCTCAAAAAAGGTTGAAAAACACTGCTGTAGGGACATCCTCATATTCAAAAACAAATTGTGTCCATAGTTTTCTTCCCATTACGCAACATTTACAAAAAAAAAATCAGGACAGTTCTCAATTTTGAATGGAACATCATAAAGGCTTTTTGTCAGGGAGAAATATTTATGGGCGAAATAAGTGGTTTTTTTCTGCACACACACCCATACCTTTTGCTGTGATGGAAACCCAATGGCTGCAGTCCAATACTTCCTGAACGTAGGGTTAATAGCCTCCTGTGGAAATATGCTGCACCAGAGGGAATAGTTGCGCTGTGCAAATTCCATTACACATGTCATTGATTGGGTGCCATTGGGCATGAAAAATGTTTGTTCGGAAAAGAAATGGTATTTCTGTACCAAATAAATTTTCCAAAGCCTTTGCAAAGTGTGATGAATTTCATGACTGTTCAGTTTTCCTCAAGCCCCTTTTTCATTCAGAATATGGATAATAATGGATATTTTCTCATTCCTAGCATATTACGTCTGATACAAGACCACACATATTTACCTACTTGTAACAGTTTCCAGAGGAATGACTGTATTAGTTGGCTGCAGCAAGTCTCTTGCTGGATCTGATTAAAGACCCATGTAGTCCAACATCTTGTTTTCACAGTACAACTACTTTTGCCATGATAAATGTGTTCATCTTTGCCCCCAACTCCCTTTCCATTTCTGCTGTATTTTCCAAGTCTATGATGCTATAATATTATGGCTACTTTGAAAACCAGTGATGCTTAATTATTCCTCTCTAGACCCTGCTATTGCTAATTTAAACCTCCCCTACAAACAGCTGCTACTTTATTATACTTTCCAATTGAATGACGCAGATTCTTATCTAAAGTGAAGGCAAAAAAGAAGTCTACGGCTGTCGGAGCACAGAATCCACGCAGCAGTTCCATTACAAATGATACTAATAGTCCTAGTAGAGGTACTAATCACGAAGCAATTCCAGAGAGTTATTGATTCATTAGCATGGATGCAAAATCCTAAAATGTAACAGGCAGGGCTCTGAGCTTGCATTTGGACTGTGTACGTGTAATATGTTGCTTTTTTTGTTCCTTTCCCCTTTCCAGAAAGGGTGCTTGAGGCATAACTTTTCACTCCAGGACTGACTTGTCAGTCCCCTGAAGGCTGAATATTTTCCCTGCTATTTTAATTCAGATCTGCTTCTGTCAGTAAATACCGCCCAGATCTCCCTCTGCCCCCCCCCAATCTTTTACTAACATTAAATGCAAAGTGGGCATTCAAAAGGGGCATCCATACAGTCTAATATAATATTTTACTAACATTAAATGCAGGGTGGGCATTCAAAAGGGCCATCCATACAGTCAAATATAATATTTTACTAACATTAAATGCAGGGTGAGCATTCAAATACACAATTACATAATAATAACATAAAGGTTAGCCTACCTTCCCAAACGCTGGGATCCAGGAGCAGCCGGACCACAAGCAGAGGCGACGACCGACCGAGGCAGCAGCCGGAAGGTACAAATCACGCCTGCGTGGGCTGCAGGGATTAAGTATAAGAGATTACGGCAACAGGAGTATCGCGAGACTACGGAAGCCACACGGTATTTCGCTCAACGCAGGCGAGATTTCGCGTTGAGAGTGAAATCCCATGTGGCTTCCGTAGTCTTGCGATACTTGCTCCGAAACCCGGAAGTGGGTAATTTTAAAAAATATTTTAATTTAATTTTTTTAATTTTTTTATTAAAAATCTTAGGGGGCCGTATACAGCAGGGAAGGGGCTGGGGGCCATATACGGCCCCCGGGCCGGCAGTTGGACAGCCCTGGGTTATACTAAATGGGACTGATGGGAGATATGTAGTGTAATGTGGCGCAGCTGGCTGGGAGTCAGCTGCATTAAGATCATTACTGACCGGAGGCCATGAGTTCAAAGCCAGCCCGGGTCGGAGTGAGTGTCTGACCAATTTGTGTAGCTTGCTGTCAACCTTTGCAGCCCGAAAGACAATTGCATCTGTCAAGTAGGAAATTTAGGTACCACTTTGTAGGGAGGCAAATTTGACTGATTTATGAGGCTATAAAATCTAAAATCTCCAGGAAGCATGCCAAGAATGTGGAGCCGAGGATCTGGAACGCCCTGAGGAAGCGTCGGCACGACGCAAAACGGCCAGTTTGTGGCGTCCTCAAACTTCGAGCCATTGGCGTGCATCCAGCTCGACCTTAAAAACGGCTATTTTGGCCATCCTGCTCCTCACCCGTGTTATTTTGAGATTATCCAGATCGTGAGTGAACCGGGCGGTTGTTGTGAACTGTTCCACTGCCTTTACTTATTTGAGCAGCTACCCCACATGCTGCTTAGGACTATTTTCTTACTTGGGTATACCTATACTATGTATTGAACGTGGAATCACAGTCCAATGTGGCTTTTATTGTGTAGAACTATTCATTGTGTAGAACTTGTGTAGAACGACATTATCCTGCTTTGGACCTTGATTATGTAGAAAAACCCTTTTGTATTGCACTATGCAAACAAGGCTAGACCTGTGAGTCAGCCACCTTACCTTTTTCTACTGTGAACTTATATGCATACTATTATGAATATATTTATATGTTTGACAAGATAGTCTGAATAGTGCATTATTCATACCCTGAGAGCTAGGTGTTTATAAGGGTTTTTTCTCCACACTCCTCCTCCATATCCTTCTTTGTTTGTTGGTACTGCACAGCGAGCCATCCCCTTTTGGTTTGTAAGAATGTGGAAGCGACAGCTTCCCTGGTGGCCAGAAGCTGGAATGTTAAATAGCCCCTGTGTCTGTCTATATATGTTGTGTGTCTATGGCATTGAATGTTTGCCATATATATGTACATTGTAATCCGCCCTGAGTCCCCTGCGGAGTGAGAAGGGCAGAATATAAAAACTGTAAATAAATAAATAAATAAATAAATAAATAATGTAAAATAAACCATGTGTAGTTCATGTTTGCTCAGCACACACGCTGCCTTGCCAGAGAAAGAAAATATACCATGCAGATGACCAATAAAGAACAAATAGTTTACTCTTCGCAATACAGAACAATGTGTGTGCAATGTGATCAGTTGCATCTACTCACATAATGTCCTTTTATGAGAGATTTTAAATGCTCTTACTTCACCCATGTGGAAAAACTCCTTCAGCAGCTCATGAAGCAAACTCTCTCTCTGCTTCTCTCGGCTTCCCTGCAAGCACCTGCATAGCTCAAGCCTGTAAAATGTAAGAGTAACCAAAGTATTTTAATTGGAGATATCCACCCCTACTAGGGATGCCCTTTTATGATGCCACATCTTACAAAAATATTACAAGGGCCAGCTCCTGGTGAAGCCATTGAACATGCTATACCAAGCATCAAACACAAAGGGCATCCCTAGTAGGGGTGGATATCTCCAATTAAAATACTTTGAAATTCGTTAATAATTCGTATTTGAAATTATTTTGTCCCTATATCGACCCTTGGCATCCAACCCGGAAGTGAAGTTTCAAAACCGAACCCGGGATCACCATTTTTTGTAAAGGTCACGTTATTAGTTATCCCCCCCCCCCCCAGTTCTCAACTCGCGACAGGAGACTGGAGGGCAGCAGCACGCTCCTTTCTCCTCTCGCCAGCTGACAGCTGAGGAGGGCGCTTTATTCCCAAGCAGGGAAGGAAGGGTGTGGGCGAGTCCCCACCTCCTCCCCTGCTTGGGAATAAAGCAGAACAACCCTTGTCCCGCTTTATTCCCAAGCAGGGAAGGTGGTGCGGACTCGCCTCCACACTTCCTTCTCTGCTTGGGAATAAAGCGTGACAAGGGTTGTCCCGCTTTATTCCCAAGCAGAGAAGGAGGTGCGGACTCGCCGCCACACTTTCCCAGCACCTCAGAGCCATCCCGTGTAAAATATAATGCGGGATAGCACTGAGGGGAAGGAAGGTATGTGTGTGTGCCTTGCATCCAGGATAAACAAGCCTGGCTATCATACAGAACAGTAGAAACACAGAAGTGCACAAAGTGGTAATATATATCTCATTTAGTGATTAGTAATGGTAAATACAAAAATACACAATAATATCAGTTTCAATACACATATATACAAACAAAAGACATATCAATTCCCAGTCCTACCGCCAATGCAATGTCATTTGATGGTATTATGGAGAATAGTCTTCCACGATGGAACCCAGCTAAAATCCAGGAGGGTGCTGGGATATTTGTAATCCAAGTATGAAATGTTGGCAGAGGAGGCAAACCCGCAGTCGGGGGGGAAAGAAGGTCTAGAAGAACCTGAGTAGGAGTCGGTTGAGGAGGAAAGAGATGTAGTTTTCCTCAATGCGAATGCTCAGTTCAAAGACGCCGAAGGTAAACAAATGCTGGTAATCCCCAGGCCATATCGGGTCCGTTTCTCCCAAAAGGCGAGAGATGAATATAGATGACAACCAACTTCATACTAAGTAGAACCACGAGCATAACCCCATTCCTGCATAGGAGGGGTGACCAAAAGGAATGGGGTTATGCTCGTGATTCTACTTATTATGCAGTTGGTTGTCATCTTTATTCGCATTGAGGAAAACTACATTTCTTTCCTCCTCAACTGACTCCTACTCAGGTTCTTCTAGACCTTCTCCCCCCCCCCCGACTGCAGGTTTGCCTACTAATCACTAAATGAGATATATATTACCACTTTGTGCACTTCTGTGTTTCTGCTGTGTGCCTTGCATCCACACATACTTCCTTTCCCCGCACCTCAGAGCCATCCCGTGTTAAATATAATGCGGGATAGCACTGAGGGGGCGGGGGAAGGAAGGTGTGTGTGTGTGCCTTGCATCCACACACACTTTCCTTTCCCCGCACCTCAGAGCCATCCCATGTTACATATAACGCGGGATAGCACTGAGGGGGCGGGGGAAGGAAGGTGTGTGTTTGTGCCTTGCATCCACACACACTTTCTTTCCCCGCACCTCAGAGCCATCCCGTGTTAAATATAACGTGGGATAGCACTGAGGGGGCGGGGGAAGGAAAGTATCTGTGTGTGCCTTGCATCCACACACACTTCCTTTCCCTGCACCTCAGAGCCATCCCGTGTTAAATATAACGCGGGATAGCACTGAGGGGGCGGGGGAAGGAAGGTGTGTGTGTGCCCTGCATCCACACACACTTTCTTTCCCCTCACCTCAGAGCCATCCCGTGCTAAATATAATGCGGGATAGCACTGAGGGGGCGGGGAAAGGAAGGTGTGTGTGCGTGCTGTGCACCCACACACACCTTCCTTTCCCTGCATCTCAGAGCCATCCCGCATTAAATTTAATCTCGATGCTTCTGAGCTGGGGGGGAGGGAAGAGTGCAGGGCTTTCCCTCCATTCTTCTCTCCCAACTGGCATAAGGAATAATAACGAAAATCCGTTAGCAATTACGTTTTAATTACGAAATTTACTTACACCTTTTCGGAATAATTTCTATAACGACCCAGCAACGGTACCCCCCGAGTTTAAAATCATTTTTTTAATGGATCAACCACCCCTAATCCCTAGGTCTCCAGTTTAGATCTTTAAAATCTCAGACTCTGGAATTGACCTGACCGTGTGACCTTGTAATATGAACTTTGGGATTTGGATATGGTTGTATCTAATGCCTCCTGATTAGTATTCTCTCTTTGTAAACTTTGAACTGCTAATCAGTCTTCACCTCTGAAACTTTAAAATTCCTGATGGAATTTGCTTCGGAGGGGCTTAATAAATCCTGCAGAGAGAAGGAAACAGATGTAACATTTGATTCTCCTAAGGAAATAGCTCCCTGTATTACAGCCCTATAAAACATCAATCAGAGATTGTCAAGGTTGCTTCTTTTGGTTGCAACTTTTCTCAAGTTCCATTTCGGTGGTGATTTGCATTCTGCACCAGCTTCAAGCAACCTTACTGAAATATTGATCAAAAACAGTGGGAAGTGGGAACCTGGCTTTCCCAAATGGTTCGTTTCAAGCTGCAAAGTGCCATGGCGTCCAAAATTATGATTCAAAGCAATAGGTCAAGTGGAGTTAATAAAATAATGATAACATGTTGTGAAATGAATGTAGAGAGTGAGACATAAATATCCACACAAAGTGAAGATGTTTTGTGGAAGGTGTGCAGTGTACAGAGAAATAGGGTTTAAACGGCTTTAATTCATTTGCTGTAATGTACTCGGAGTATCATAGAACCATAGTATTGTAGAGTTGGAAGAGACTGCATGGGCCATCAAGTCCAAACCCCTGCCATGCAGGAAAAGTGCAATCAAAGTATCCCTGACAGACGACCATTCAGCCTCTGTTTAAAACCCTCCAAGAAGGGGTCTCCATTACACTTTGAGGCAGAGAGTTCCACTGCTGAATAGCTTGTACGGTCAGGAAATTCTTCCTAATATTCAGGTGGAATCTCCTTTTCTGTAATTGGAACCCATTGCTCCGAGTCCTAGTCTCCGGGGGAAGCAGAAAAACAAGCCTGCTCCCTCTTCCTAAGATATCCTTTTAAATATTTAAACATGGTGATCATATCTACTTTCAACCTTCTCCTCTGCAGGCTAAACATATTTAGGTACCGCTTTATGTGGGGAGACTAATTTATCTAATTTACAATGCCATAAAACCTTCCAGCGGTGTGCAGAAGAACGAGGAAGTACTCCATCAAAGGACTTGGCATCACAAATGGAAGTGTAATGGAGAATGTTAGAATTCTTTGAGGGTGTAAATAAACACATAGATAAAGGGGACCTAATTGATATTGTTTACCTTGACTTTCAAAAGGCTTTTGACAAAGTCCCTCACCAAAGGCTCCTAAATAAGCTCTTCAGCCCTGAAATCAGGGGACAGGTCTTGTCCTGGATTGGAACCTGGCTAAACTGTAGGAAACAAAGGGTGGTAATAAAAGGACATTTCTCTGGGTGGAAAGAGGTGAGAAGTGGCGTACCCCAAGGTTCAGTTTTGGGTCCGTTACTTTTTAATTTATTCATTAATGATCTGGATGTAGGAGTGAATTCTGAGGTAGCAAAGTTTGCAGACGACACTAAATTGTTCAGGTAGTTAAAAATGAAACTGATTGTAAAGAGCTCCAGAAAGATCTCTCGAAATTGAGTGAATGGGCAACAAAGTGGCAAATGCATTTTAACCTAAACAAGTGTAAAGTCATGCACATCGGGGCAAAGAACCCCAACTACACCTACCAATTGATGGGGTCAAAGCTTTCCGAGACAAACCAGGAAAGGGATCTTGGGGTTTTGGTGGACAGCTCAATGAAGATGTCAACCCAGTGCGCAGCAGCAGTGAAAAAAGCTAATTCTATGCTGGGCATGATCAGAAAGGGAATCGAAAATAGGTCAGCAAATGTTGTATTACCTCTCTACAAATCTATGGTAAGGCCACATTTGGAGTACTGTGTACAATTCTGGTCTCCTCACCTTAAGAAGGATATAACGGAACTGGAAAAGGTACAGAAAAGGGCAACAAGAATTATCCAAGGGATGGAGCGGCTCCCTTATGAAATCAGGTTGCAACGCTTTGGTCTTTTCAGCCTTGAAAGACGGCGTCTAAGAGGTGACTTGATCGAAGTGTATAAAATCATGCATGGGATAGAAAAGGTGAATAAAGAAAAATTATTTTCTTTGTCACAAAACACTAGGACTAGAGGGCACTCCCTGAAGCTCCAAGGTAGGAAAATTAGGACTAATAAAGGGAAATATTTCTTCACCCAGAGGGTCATTGGGTTATGGAACTCACTTCCAGAAGAGGTTGTGACAGCTGTCAGCCTGAACAACTTCAAGGCAGGATTAGACAGATTCATGGATACCAAGTGTATCGGTAGTTACTGAAAAGGACATTCAAGTGCCACCTCGGAGTTGGTTGAGGTAGGCAGGATTTCCCTGGGTACTGGTTGTGGGGGGTCGGGAGCAGGTTAGGGTTTTGCCCTCCCTTCTGCTCGAGATCCCTCGTGTACAACTGGGGGCCACTGTGTGATACAGAATGCTGGACTAGATGGGCTGAGGTCCGATTCAGCATGGCTCTTCTTATGTTCTTATGAATCGGGCCGGAATCGAGCATACCCTTATGAAGCCAGAAAGCTGAAATGTTAAATTGCCTCTGTGTCTGCCTATATATGTTGTATGTCTAATTGGCATTGAATGTTTGCCATGTCTATGTGCATTGTAATCCGCCCTGAGTTCCCTGCAGAGTGAGAAGGGTGGAATATGTAAATACTGTAAATAAATTAGTAATATAATAAATTGGGTCCGTACAATAAACTACTTTAAGAAACTATTTTGTATAGATTTGGTCGTCCATACCCAGAGATTTTGCCTTCATAGATTCCACCATATATATATATATATATATATATATATATATATATATATATATATACTGTGTATATATATATATATATACACACATAAATATACAGTGTATATATAATACTATATATATATATATATATATATATATATATATATGTATCACCAATAAAACAAACATTCTGCCATTGTAAAAATAAAGTTCACCATTTCACTACAGTATTGTACAAAATAGGACTTGAACATCATAGAGGGTTCTGGGACCCAATCTCAACAGATATCAAGGGCCTACTGTAGTGTGAAATGCCCCATAATGTTATTGTCAGAGGGAGAAAGAAAACCTAATGTTGTTGTGCATATGGAGCTAAACCACAAAAGGAAGGAATAGTATCCAAAAATATTCAAATAATTTTTTTTGATACTATTGCTTCCCTTTGTGGTTTAGTTGTTACATTTCTACGGATACATTGTGTGTTTACAGTGCATATGGAGCTGGCAATCTTCAAATCTATCTATCTATCTATCTATCTATGTATATAATAAAAGTCAGTGTTTGTGGTGGTGCGGCCAAACGGTGGTACGGTGGGAGGAATATGTGCCATCGTTTCGATTGGTTGCCACTCTGGGATTATTTGCATAAATGGCTCTGACTGGCCAGCCTCCCAACATTCCAACACTCCTAGGCAGCACAGAGAGCAAAGGAAAGGGCCTGAGGCAGACATAAATGGCTGGAGTTGAAGTTACCAGTTGACAGTTTTTTCCGTTGGAAATGGAATGCTCAGTACCTTCACCCAATACACTTCACAAAAAACACTGCAACCCCTACAAATCACAGACTAGGCCCAAAATTGACAGCAAGGCTTCCTTAACTTGATTTTCCTGACTAGGCCTCAGCTCATGGGATATTGTTAGGCTTCCTCAACGTGATTTTCCTGACTAGGCCCCCAACAATGACAGAACAAGACCAAACTTGGCACACAGACCCCACCCCAAGATGCACCCTACATCCTGGTGCAGTTTGAGGGAGGATGGACCATGGATGATGGGACTTGCAGTACTTTAATTCACTTCCTTGGAGCACTGTGGCCCACACCAATGACGAATCAGGACCAAACTTGGCACACAGAGTACCCCTGACCCACTCTACATCCTGGTGCAGTTTTGAGTGGGACGGACCACGGATGATGGGAGTTGAAGTACCTTCACTCACTTTGTGAGACCGCTGCAACCCTCATCCAATGACTGATCAAGACCACACTTGGCACACAGAGCCCCCATGACCCACTCTACATCCTGGTCCTGTTTGTAGGGGGATGGATCATGGCCAATAGAACTCACAGTACCTTCACTAAGTTCCTGAGACCACTGCAAGCCACATAAACTTCTAATAGGAACCAACCTTGGCACACAATGTCTTCCTCAAATAACCCGGGCACTGCCGGGTCCTCAGCTAGTATTTATTTATTTATTTATTTATTAACTTCGATTTAGTATACCGCTCACTCCGGAGCTCAGAGCGGTTTACAAGAAGCAAAAACACCGAGAAATAAAACAATTAAGCAGTTAAAAACATATTACACATCACAACAGATTAAAACATATTAGAGCACAACCCTCAGCAAAGGCTGGGGGGCGGGATAAAAACCTGGGAACCATAGGCGGCAGCGGGCAATGTGGTTGAATTAAGAGCGACGCCTTCCTAAAAGCCAAGTCTTCAAGGCCTTGCGAAAGGGCAGGAGGCGCAGATGGCGGGATCTCCTCCCGGAGGCCATTCCAGAGACTTGGGGCGGCTACAGAGAATGCCCTCCGCCGTGTAGTGGCTAGTCGGCAGGTTCCGAGGAGGCACCACAAGGAGGTTGAGCTCCTCGGAGCGTAGTGATCTCGCAGGCATATAGAGGGTAAGTCGCTCCCTCAAGTACACTGGCCCCAAACCATAGATGGCCTTGAAAGTGAGGACTAACACCTTGAAGAGGACCCGGAATTCAATCGGAAGCCAGTGCAGCTCGCGCAAGTGGAGTCGCTCGGTCAGATCTTGCAGCACCCAGGAGGAGCGAGCTGCGGCGTGCTGCACCAGCTTAAGCTTCCGGATCATCGACAAGGGAAGGCCAATGTAGAGCGCATTACAGTAATCAAGCCTCGAGATGACCGTGGCTTGGATCACCGTAGCCAGGTCGCGTTGGGAGAGGTAGGGAGCCAGGCGTTTAGCCAACCGGAGATGGAAGAATGCTGTCCTGCAGGTGCAGCCGATCTGCTCCTCCATGGACAGGTGGGCATCAGTCGGACCCCTAGACTTTTTACCGATGGCTGAGGGCAGAGGGCCACACCATCGAAAGTTGGCAACTGGTCACTACCCCGGGCGGCCCAGCCACAAGATCTCCGTCTTCGCCGGGTTCACCTTCAACTTACTGGCTCGCAGCCATCCAGTGACGGCTTCAAGGCAAAGATGGAAATTATCGGGTACAGAGACTGCCCCGGGTCCAACCTCAGAATGAGCTGGGTATCATCAGCGTACTGATGACACTCCAGCCAAAACTCCGCACCAGTTGGGCGAGTGGTCGCATATAGATGTTGAATAATAGCAGGGAGAGGATAGCCCCTGAGGCACCCCCCAGTTCAGACCACCCCCCACTTCACACGCTGTTGGCGGCGTTGGAGGAAGGAGGACAGCCAGTTGAGGGCTGTCCCCTCACCCGCCACCGCCAGGCGGTGTATCAAAGTTGGTAACGCGGTATCAAACGCTGCCGTGAGATCCAATAACACGAGCAGCGCCCGATCCACCTCGGTCCAAATGGCAGCGGAGTAGATCTGTGATGGAGACCAAGACAGTCTCCGTCCCATGGCCTGAGCGGACGCCGGACTGGAAGGGGGTCTAGCCAGGTTGCGTCATCCAAGAAGGTCTGCAGCTGGTCCATTGCTGCCCTCTCAATCACCTTGCCCAGGTACGGAAGATTCGACACTGGGCGTAGTGGAGGGAGCCGCGGGGTCTAATCTGGGCTTCTTCAGCAATGGACCGACCACCGCCTCTTTTAGCTCCTCTGGAAAAGCCCCTTGCTCAAGGGAGCAGTTGACTATCTTCAACAGAGGGCCTCGTACCCCCTCCACGCAAGCTCGAATCAGCGTGGAGGGGCACGGGTCGAGGGAGCAGGTGGTCGGCTTAAGGGCTGCGACAATCTTGTCAACATCCTCTGCGTCAGTGGTCGAAACCGGTCGAAGGTGTACCCGGCAGAGGGCCACGGGTCTCCAGCTCCTGGACTGTATCAAGTGTGGAGAGAAGGTCCCGGCGGAGCAACGCAATCTTGTCTGCGAAGTGATTCTGGAAAGCCTCAGCAGAGAGGGTCGAATTGTCATTGTTTGGGATGGTAGGGACCATCGTCAGCTGCCAAATTATCCTGAACAATTGAGCTGGGCGTGAATCCGCAGACGCTATCAAGGAGGCATAGTAAACTTTTTCGCCTCCTTGACAGCATGCTCATAAGCATCCATAAAAAAAAAGCATAAGCTGATGTCGATGGCCCGTCACGGAGTTTCTTCCACCTGCGCTCTAGCCGTCTCTTCTCCGCTTCATAGATCTTAGTGCATCTGTGTACCAGGGAACAGGATGCGCGGGGTTTGAGAGGGCGTTTAGGGCGTCTCGGTCGAGCGGAGGACAGCGCGTGGTTCCAGGTGGTAACCAGCTCACCGAGCGAGTCGCTGGCAGGCTCCAAATCCCTCAAGGCATTCAGGAACCTAGTTGGTTCCATAGGTCCCTTCGGGCGAACCCAAATTGGTTCGGCACCTTTGCCGGGAGGGTACAAAATAAAATACATAAATACATTCTCCACCCCATGACAATGAGGAAAGCCATTATGAGGAACATCTTTCATACTCACGTGATTGCAATGGTGCTGTATTGTTTGCTTGCCACCTGAAAAACCCAACAAGAGAAATGGACTGCTGTGTACACAGAAGAGAGAGAAGGGAATAAAACTTGAGTTATGGAAGATGAAAGAGAATTTCCTCTTTTAGGGAAACTTTGAAAGATGATGAAAGAACATCAATGATTCTTCTCCAAAAAATAAGTTCTGAGTGGTCAAAATCACCCAGAAACTCCATGGAACAAACAAACAAACAAACAAATCTATTATGTAAAGGAGGTCCCGTCATGGAACGACTGCCATAGACAGAGAAACCTTATAAGGCAGACACACCAAACTTGGCAACAAAAATAGGCCTCAGGCAAGGTAGGTTTTTAGCCAAGAAACTCCCCCCCCAAAAAACCTAGAAGGCCCCCAAAACAACGATACAAAAAACCTACATTTCCCAGCGTCCTCCGGCCGCCAGAATCTCCGGCCTCTACATTCTGACAACATGATTGGTTGCCAGTGAGGGAGTATTTGCATAACGCATCTATTGGACAGCCAACATGAACATTCCGACCCTCTAAACTGGCAGAGGAGGGATAAGGCAAAGGCCTGAGGCAGTCGACAACTGAACACTCAATTCACTTCCCACAGAAAATTTAAACCCCTACAAATCACAGACCACACTCAAAAATGACAGTAAGGCTTCATTAACTTAATTTTTCCTGACTAGGCCTCACTTAATGGGATGCTGTATAAGCTCTGAATTGACAGTAAGGCTTCATTAACTTTTATTTTCCGACTAGGCCTCAGCTCATGGGACATTGTGTGTGGCCAGAATTGACAGTAAGGCTTCATTAACTTGATTTTCCTGACTAGGCCTCAGCTCATGGGACATTGTGTATGGCCTGAATTTACAGTAACCTACCTTGGCACACAGAGCCCTATGACCACGCTACATTCTACTGCAGTTTGGAGGAGGGTGGACCATGGATGATGGGATTTGATGTACCTCCACAGATTATGGGATTTGTAGTACTTTCAAACCCTTCATTCCCCACAGACCACTGTGGCCCAGAACCAAGACCAATAAAGACCCAACTTGGCACACAGTGCCCCCATGACCCACAGTCCATCGAACTGCAGTTTAGAGGAGGGCACACCATGGATGATGGGATTTCAAGTACCTCTGAAGCAGCCAAATCTAGGAGTTATGGAACTCAAAGTACCAAGTTAACTTTACCAAGCTACCTGTACGTGGGTACAAGGATGAGGAAGAACACACGGCAACTGTGAAATAGGTGAAAAACAAAAGGATTTATTTCTGGCACCAGCTGGTGGGCTTCTGCCAGCAGAACAGCTGCAATCAGGGGCAAAAGACCCCGTCACTTCCAATACAAAGACAATTATACCCCAATGGAGTCATTACAGTTAAGCCCACCCCTTCTTCATGGATTAAAACAATCATAATTGGCTGGTGATTACTGTTGCTTACATGACATTTCATTAATCCAATAAACATTGCATTTTCATTAGCATCACATCTTTAAGTCACACCTATGAATGAGAACAATAGTCATTTATAAGTTAGTTCTTTCTCACAGTACAGCTATCAATCCTGAGTCTCT
>JARBWK010000002.1:203340946-203381705 GCA_030556195.1 Anolis apletophallus
TTTTCTTCTCTTTCTTTTTGCATCTCTAGTTTCATCACCTCAAGCCTAAACCGGTATTCTCCAGACATTTTACTTGACTCTGATTCTGAAATTTCAGAGCCTTCCCTTCCTGCAGGACCTCAGGCTGCCCTGTTTCTTCCAAAGCCCTCGTTTGACTCCGGGTGGTCATTTTGCCGAACTTTTACCTCAGAACTTTAAACTAAATTAATAAAGTTCCTACTACCCTACGACTTTGGTCACTAAACTGAGAAATTAAACAAATTCTTCTGGTAGTCTTGCTTTCGCACTGGATCAGTTTTCTTATACGATCCCACCGCTCTGCCGCCAATATGTGACAACCCCTTGTTGACCAGCCTCAGACTGACATTCTCTATATCCAAACTGCTGACCCTCAATGCAAAGGGACCTTGAAGTTACCTCAGCCACTTCCGTCTTATGGCATGGTAGACTATCTCCTTTATTAACCATTGAACTGCAGAGATTTATAATTTCTCAGTATCCACTTGACCACGCTGCCACCATTTATCTGTCCGACCACTGACCTTGAGGGCCACCACCAATAAAAGAATTAGGAGAGGTGTTTTTCTTTTAAGATGCAAACAATTTATTATGACACAAATGGGTACAATCTTGGTTGGTTTTATACTTCCTCAGAGGCACAAACTTATTCTGTTACACAAAACACAATGGGGATATATTATAGGGTTTCCACTAAACCTCTATAAACCCCTGGACTCTTCCAACTTTAACTAGGGTCTCTACACCCATACAACTGGACTGCTCTCTTTGCAGACCTTAAGACCAACTAAAATACTGAACTGTTCTCTTACAGTCCTCAGGACCAACTAACTCAAAACAGAACTCCTCCCCCTCTCTTGTGGCAGTTGGCTTCCAACCGCTCTTTATCAACTGTAAAATTCAAACCTTGAACATTCGAAAAGCCTCTAGCCCTGGTTGCCATAGCAACAGCTCTTCAAAGCTTCTGCCAAGCCTCCCCTCTGTTTCACCCACAGCAACAATCCATAGAATATTCCCCCGAACTACACAAAACAACATACATTTAACATATGTCACACAACATTTACACACAAATAATCGACATCATTACACCAAGTCTTTCAAAGACTTTGTAGCTGAATAAACGATTTGTTCTTCAACTTTAACCTGGAGTGGTTTTTGGGTTGCCGGACCCCTGAGCTTCTCAAGTAGACATCCTGCAGTCCACCAGGCTTATAGGAAGCATATCGCAGTTTATTTTCAAAGGCGCCTGGTGCGACGGCATAGCTGCTAAGGTAATGTCTTCTTCCTCCAAATCCAGAGGAGTATTTGGAAGAAAGGGAAGCTTAAGGATTCCTGATCTCATACTTCAACATTTCAAAGGTGTTGATTAGGTCACCTGTGGCCAAGCAACATCCAAGTGTGGACAAGACACCACAAGTTATTAATGAAGAAAAACATACAACCCATAAGAGACAAGCTTATGACTCTCATCATTTTTTACGACTGTTGGTCATTGTGAATGATGGACCATTTTTGGTGGTGAATAAGGAAACAGAACATAAGATGGGGGACCACCTTGATGCTTAAGTTGTTTAAATGCTTATCCCGTAGAGCCAGCTACGTATTTTATAATTAAAATTAGTAGCATTTCTGAGTCTAGAAGTTCTATGTTCAGAAATATGAATATTGTTGACATATGACCCTCACCTCAAACACAAGATAACTGTTACAGCTTTAAAAGTCCTTCTCCAGCTTGAACATAATGCCGAACCATTAAAAAAAAGTTGAACCATCCCTCCTTGCTTCACTAATTTAAGCTCAGGAACTTTTTGTAACTGAAAGTGTGAATTTGTGTCACTGAGTTCATTCTCAATGTTCTCACACATGCTTGTGCTCTACAAAGTCTGCCAACACATAGCGTCCACCTCCTGAACTAGACAGATTTTTAAAGAAATTGTGCAATGCTCATTTCAATATAGCTGGCTTCTAATACTAAAAATAATTATTTAACTTTTTTTTTAAAAAAAAGAAAGTCAGGCAGGCCCTTACCAAAAAGAAATTCTCAGAAATCGAAACTGCTTTCATTCCATAATTACAACTACAAGGATGAAGTAATTTCTCTGAATGCAATGAGATATAACTTCTAATGCTTTGTCAACTAGTTATTGACTGAGTCTCAAGAGTTTTCGTTGGTAAGCCAGATTGAACAATGCTACCACTTTATTTATCACATTTGCCTTCCCCAAAATTACCCCCATCACTGACATCCCAAGATTTTCACAATTATATTAAAAAGCAGATACCCACCATTAGCCTGTTCAAAGTCCAGCAATGGATCCTACAGCCTGGACCTATATCAGGGGTGGGCAATCTACGGCCCGCGGGCCGGATCCGGCCTGGCAGCCGATTCTCTTCGGCCTGGGAGAAGTGTGTCAGGGGTGGGGCCAAGAGAAAGGGGTGCTGCTGCGGCTATCCCATCGCGGGCTCTGTGGGGCCTGTGTCGAGAGGCTGGAGGGGGCGGCTTTGGAGTGCCTGCCATCCCTGGAGGTGATCCGGGCCTGCAGCGGGAGCACTTGGCAACCTGCGGGGGCTGATCCCCGTGGTGACCTGGAAGACTTGATCATCTTCCGGGTCGCCAGGAAGATCAGCCACCTCAGATTGCCGACTGCTCCCCCTGCAGGCCTGGATCGCCTCGAGGGATGGGAGGCACTCCAAAGCCGCCGCTCCTCTGGCCTGCCTGCCAACACAGGCCCTACAGAGCCCGCGATGGGATGGCGGCAGCGGCACCCCTTCCTCTTGGCCCCGCAGGGCGATCAGCTGGGGAACGGCTGGGGGCGAGAGTGGGTGAAGGCCTGCAGCCTCCGATCGCCTGCTGCTCTGCTCTCCTCTGCTGCGGCGGTGGCTGGATCTGCTTTGCCATCCTCTGGGCTGGGTCCATTGGGCCATTCCATCTTGGGATCCTTCCTCTCCTGAGGATGTCAGCCTTCATCTTGGTTCGCACCTTATCTTCTTGAATTTAATTTAATTTAATTTTAGTGGTTTTTATTATTATTTCATAATAATTTTATTATAATAATATAGTAATATAATAAATAATATAATATAATGTTATATTATAATTTCAATATATTATGCCTATATATATATACTATAATATAATAATTATGATATTAATACTAATAATATATGCATATTTCTTGATATATTAATACGTTAATATTAATGATGTGTAATATATAGTAAATATAGCAAGTAAATAAATAAATAAATTATGTAGATTAGAATGTAGTTCAGCCTTTAGGTGCGGACCTCCATAATATTTTTTGTCTCTCGAGTGGCCCCTTGGAAAAAATAATTGCCCACCCATGACCTAGATACACTGAATTTTATGCATAATAGGTCATATTCAAGCAGTATCCATGCACAAAGACAACTAGAGTTCTCAGAGGTGGTAAAGACATGAGTGCTTAAGAAAGGATAGCATATTCCTATGCATGCTTATAGGCTGGACTGAGAAGAAGTAACCATCTAACCTAGTTCTGAATGAGTACAGAACAAAGGATAAATCCAAACATGGTGATTATAACTTTAACTGTGCCTGATAGCAAAAAGCTATTCCCTCATTAAAATTTTTGATTCACGTGACCCATGCACAGGTCTATGGCAATTAGTAATTATTCCTGTACACTTGTATCTGTGGCAGGAGTTTTCATTAGCACTAATGAAAATAATTGTTTCAACTGCAATCATTCATTGGAGTTGCATGCCTCATTCTATTACAAACTCACAAAGACAGAGATGCTTACCATCAAGGTTCCTAACCTTGGGATGAAGGTGTGTCAACCAGCTATAAATGGAGTTATACACCCTCTGGAAAACTGTGTTCGCAGCTTGGGAACCTGGGCTCACTCCAAATGTAAGCCCAGGTAGATGCGATGCTCAGGAGTGCTTACTACCAGCTTCGGCTGATAAGATTTGGAGGACCTTAAGATGGTGGTACACACACTGAAACCTCAAGGTTGGACTTCTGCAATGTGCATTACATTCAGCTACCCCCAATTAGTTCTAAACTAGGCAACCAAGCTAGTGACAGGAGTATCTAGGAGAGAGCATATTACATCTATACCAGTGGTTCTCAACCTTCCTAATGCCATGACCCCTTAATACAGTTCCTCATGTTGGGGTGACCCGCAACCAAAAAAATATTTTTGTTTCTACTTCACAATTGTAATTTTGCTACTGTTATGAATCTTAATGTAAATATCTGATATACAGGATGTATTTTCATTCCCTGGACCTAGTTAGGTATTAGTTTGAATACTGGAGGGGTTTGGGGGGGGGGGTTGATTTTTTAATTTGGGAGTTGTAGTTGCTGGGATTTATAGTTCACCTACAATCAAAGAGCACTCTGAACTCCACCAATGATGGAATTGAACCAGACTTGGCACACAGAACTCCCACAACCAACTGAAAATAATGGAAGGGTTTGATGGGCATTGACCTTGAGTTTTGGAGTTGTAGTTCAGTGTTTCCCAACCAGTGTGCCGTGGCACACTAGTGTGCCGTGAGCGATCATCAGGTGTGCTGTGGGAAATTGGACCCTCCAATACCCTTTCTTCCCCCTCCTGACAAACGCTTTTTCTTCTCCACTCGGGCTCCCTTCTTCCCAGCCTCGCTCTGCTCGCTTTGCCTTGCTTTGCTCACGCTGCCGCTTCTGCTGGAGGGGGGAGGGAGGAAGACGTGACCCGTGCGGGCGCTACTGCCCCTTCCCTCCACAGTGCTCTCTGGATATAGGTGAACTACAACTCCAAAACTCAAGGTCAATGCCCACCAAACTCTTATAGTATTTTCTCTTGGTTATGGTAGTTCTGTGTGGGAAGTTTGATTCCATTCCATCATTGGTGGAGTTCAGAATGCTCTTTGATTGCGGGTGAACTATAACTCCCAGCTGTTGAGCAAGACCTTCGTGTGTGTCTTTCTGCCATTCCTGCCAGGATATCTATGTTGTGTTCATTGAAACAGGCCCAGGTTTCACATTGAGTGTATAAATACATTTATAAACTTATTAACTATATGTATTACTGTGTTAGAGTGTCATTCTGTGTCATTTTGGTTGGTGGTGTGCCCCAGGATTTTGTAAATGTAAAAAATGTGCCGCGGCTCAAAAAAGGTTGAAAAACACTGTTGTAGTTCACCTACATCCAGAGAGCACTGTGGACTCAAACAGTGATGGATCTGGACCAAACTTGGCACGAATACTCAATCGGCCCAAATGTAAACACTGGTGGAGTTTGGGGAAATTAGACCTTGAAATTTGAGAGCTGTCGTTGCTGGGATTTATAATCAAAGAGCATTCTGAACCAGGGCCGTAGCCAGGATTTTGATTCGGGGTGGGGGGGGCTGAGTTTGGTTCGGGGGCTGAGACGGGGTGGAAGAGGGTCTACCCTAGCAAACCTTTGGTATGGTTAGCCCAATAACCCCATGAAGGTGGGATATAATGAGCATGGTGATCAGATCATGATATGAATAAACATAACAGTTTAAATAATGTACCAGTAAGGCCTTCTCGCGGACCACCCTGAGAAGTTCGGGGGGGGGGCTGAAGCCCCCTTAGCCCCCCCCTGGCTACATGCCTGTTCTGAACCCTACAAATGATAGAACTGGGCCAAACTTCTCACACAGAACCCCCCCCCCCCAAACACACGACCAACAGAAAATACTGTGTTTTCTGGTGGTCTTTGGCGACCCCTTTGACACCCCCTCGTGACCCCTCTAGGGGTCCCGACTCCCAGGTTGAGAAACGCTGATCTATACTAAAATCACTCCACTGATTGCCAATTAGTTTCAGGGCAAAGTACAAAGTGCTGGTTTTGACCATCAAATCCCTATATACTAGGCCCAGGTTACCCACAGGATGATGGTTTTTCCATACAATCCTCCTCGGATACTTAGGTCCTCAGGGGGGGGCAGCAACTCCAGCTAGCCATAACCCGACTGGCAACTGTCACCCAGAGGACTTTTTCATCAGGTGCCTAAGAGTGTGGGATGACCAACTAGACGAGATCTAACAGTTATATCAGCTGTCAGAATTCAAGATGCAACCAACGATCTATCTCTTCTAAAAGTCAATTTTAACTTGTGGATATTAACCTGCATTTTATCAGTGTTAGTCTTCTGTGTATCTTGTTATATGTATTTTAATCATTTTGTGTTTTTTCTCTCTTTTTAACCTTGTTGTACCCTGCTTTGAGGAAAGGTGGATAATAAAATGACTATTACTATTATCACTATCATTATCATCGTTATTATTACTATTATCCCATATTGGTATGTTCTTGCTTCATTAGCACAGTCCTTCCTCATTATCTTGTGGATCTCTTAGATTGTTTTTTTTAAAAAAAAATCTTTATTCAGCATTTTTTCTATACATACAATAAAATGAAATAGGGTAGAAAAGCTGAAAATAGCAGTTAGTAGCGAAGTGTGAGAAGGGAGAGAGGGGGGGATAGTGGGATAGACAGGGTAGAGGAAAAGAAAGAAAGCGCAGGAATAGGGAGGGAAGATAGGGAAATAGAGAGAAGGAACAGGGGGAATTAGACTGATAGCAAGTTCGTTAAAATAGAGGGCAAGTCCCGAAAGGACTATGTATGTTAGCTTCCAGTTCCGTCACAGGGTACATTTTGAATGCTTGAAACTTTCTCTTCCACTTCGATGAACTTTGGTTTGCCAGAGAAATCTCCTTAGTTCCTTGGGTCTTTTCCATTTTTTCCATCTCTTTGAGTTTTATTTCTTTCAAATAGTCACTTACTTGGCTCCAGTTTGTGCTGCTTTTTTGTTTTGATCAAATATCAATTTTTCCAATTGTCTAGATCCATAACTTCTCTTAATTTTATTAGCCAGTCTTCTATGCTTGGGGGTTCCTTTTTCTTCCATTTCTTTGCTAGTTCAATCCTAGCCGCCGCCGACATGTAAAAGAAGATTTTGTCATCGTTATTACTTATCTCGTAGTCCATTATATTGAGTAGGTAATATTCTGGTTTCAAATCTAGTTTATAGTTTAATATTTTCTCCACGTGGTGGTGTACGGAGTTCCAGAAATTCTTGACTTTTTTACCAGACCACCAGCAGTGGAGAAAGGTTCCTTTGTGTTCTTCACATTTCCAGCATTTATCTTTTAAGTTCTTATAGAATTTAGCCAATTTTGCTGGTGTTAAATGCCAATGAAAAAACATTTTATACCAGTTTTCGGTGATGTTGGTGAAGCCGGAGTATTTGATTTTTTTCTTCCACAGGGTTTCCCATTCCTTTAACAGGATGGTATGTCCCAGTTCTTGTGCCCATTTCACCATCGTCTCTTTTATTAGCTCATCCTCCGTGTCCCACTGTAGGAGTTTGTTGTATAATAAGGTAGTTTGTTTCTTTCCCAGTTTCATCACCTTATCCCAAGTTGTTTCTTGAGTACAAAAGTCTTTCTTCACATCCTGTTTGTAATACTCCCTTATTTGTGCATAGTGGAACCATGATAGGGATTCCTCCTGCTCTCTTAGTTCTTCTAACGTTTTAAGCCTCCATATTTTGTTGTATTTTTTATCTTGTGGATCTCTTAGATTGTTGACTGTGAGATAGGTGTAGTACTTCTACTACTACAGATAGGATCAACTAGGGGTGCATCTACACTGTAGAATTAGGTATGTATTGCCACATTAAACCCAATGGCTACCTATATAAATGATAGGTAGCCAAAGATTGGAAATACGGGGAGGTCAACTTGAGCAGAGAATTTTTAAAAGGAACTAATTTGTAAATAGGGTAGTTACTTCCTATATTTGGGAATGTGTACATTATTTACACAAAATTGACAGCTTTCCTAGAATACCTTGCAACATATAAGTCCCCCTACTTCCTACATCTTCTACCTGTTATCAAATCTTGGGACCTCAAGGATAAACCCAACAAGATACTTGTGGACAAGATACTTGAAGGAATGGTAGCGACCACATGCATCCTTGACCCCTGCCCACCCTGGCTTGAAAAGGAGGCCAGAGGGGGATTTGCCGAGTGGGTAAAGATGGTGGTTAATGCCTCCCTCTGGGAAGGCAACATTCCAGCCAGCTTAAAACAAGCTGTTATAAAACTGCTGTTGAAGAAACCATCACTGGACCCCACTCAATTCGCCAACTATCGGCCTGTTTCCAATCTTCCCTTTTTGGGCAAAGTCCTAGAACATGTGGTGGCCACACAACTCCGGGTATTCTTGGAAGACACGGATTATCTGGATCCGGCACAGTCCAGTTTTAGGCTGGGGCATGGTACCGAGACAGCCTTGGTTGCCTTAGTGGATGATCTACGCCGGGAGCTAGACAAGGGGAGTGTGTCCCTGTTGGTTCTGCTGGACTTCTCAGTGGCCTTCGATACCATTTACCACTTCTGGGATGCCTCGTGGGAATGGGCCTTGGAGGTACTGTATTGCAGTGGCTCTGGTCCTTTCTGGAGGGCTGATCTCAGAAGGTGTTATTAGGAGACACCTGTTCAACCCCACAACCATTGTCTTGTGGGGTTCCTCGGGGTTCAATACTATCTCCCATGTTGTTTAACATCTACATGAAGCTGCTGGGGAAGGTCATCCGGAGTTTCGGAGTGCAGTGTCATCTGTACGCAGATGATGTCCAACTCTGTCACTCCTTCCCACCTACTACTAAGGAGGCTGTTCAGGTCCTGAACCGGTGCTTGGGCCGCTATGTTGGACTGGATGAGGGCTAACAAATTGAAATTGAATCCAGACAAGATAGAGGCACTCCTGGTCAGCCAAAAGGCCGAACAGGGCATAGGGTTACAGTCTGTGTTTGATGAGGTTACACTCCCCCTGAAGACGTAGGTTCACAGTTTGGGTGTGATGCTGGAATCATCGCTGAGCCTGGAACACCAGGTTTCGGCGGTGACCAGGGGAGCATTTGCACAGTTAAAACTTGTGCTCTCGGCCCCGCCTTCTCCGCTGGCACGATTAGCGGGGACAAGTGGAGGCTCCTCAGCTTTGGAACGCCCTCCCTAGTGACATCAGATCAGCCCCCTCCCTCCTGACATTTTGCAAGAAAGTCAAGACCTGGCTGTTTGAGCAGGCATTTGCTGATTAAATATACCGGTTTAATTAGATATATGGAATGACGATGATGTGACGGAAAGTGATTTCAATGTGACGCTGAGACTGTAATTGTATGTTTTAATTGCTAATTGTTGTGTTATATGGTTATTGTTTGGTTTGTTTTGGAATGTTATATAGCCTCTGAGTATCTGTCTATATATGTTGTGTGTCTATGGCATTGAATGTTTGCCATGTATATGTACATTGTAATCCGCCCTGAGTCCCCTGCGGGGTGAGAAGGGCAGAATATAAATACTGTAAATAAATAAATAAATAAATAAATAAATTTTTGCTCGTGTTTTGATTGGAGGGCAGAGACTGCCTTGTGTAAGCCACCCCGAGTCGTCTTCGGGCTGAGAGGGGTGGTATAGAAATCTGATAAATAAATAAATAAAATATGCCTCTCCCACAAAAAACCTGGGACAGGTTGAGCTGATTAAGTTCATTGGAATACTCCTGCTTGCTAGTACATATAAGTTATTGTTGACAATCCTTGCTACTAGACTAAGAACTGTGTGACCTATGTCAAAACCTCAAATAAAATAAGTTAGAACTTGTTAGTTCTGATGGTGACAGATGCCAGGATTTCCTTAATACTAAAAAAAGCATGACATGGGTTCAGACTGCCCTCTTTTTTTGTTCTCACCTCTTCTTTGCCTACAGCTGATATAAGCCTGGCCTTATGTGCACAAATGTTATCGGGTAATCGGCAGCTCCAAGCTGCAGGTAGTTCCGCAGATGAACAAGTCCCAACTTTCACACACACGCCTGTTCCCGGGTGAAAACCCACGTTCCCCTCTAAGGCTGCAGGACCCTGCCGCCTAAGTTTTTGTCCTTCCTGACCCTTTCCTGCATTTTTCCCTTTATATATATTTTTCTCTTTATTCCCACTCCCCGGGCGCCTTAAGACTGCAAGAGAAGTTGCACTGAAAGGAAAGGTGCGGTGGCTCATGCGGTTGGACAAAGGCGTCCGGGCACAGGGACCAGTTCGAGGCCCCAAAGGAGGAGGGAAGGAAACCCATCTTGTTTTCTTTCTCCTTTTTATCTTTTCTTTCCTCTTTTTCCCCCCATCTTGGGGAGCCTAAAAGCCCAGCATGGCAAGCTCAGAGAAAGGAATTGGCCTGAAGCAAGGGGGTTCTGCTTATGTTGGACTCACAGCTGGAAACTGGAAAATCATAACCATAAATGAACCCCTGTATCTGTACGTGTATGACATTGTCCTCTGTTCCTATTGACCCCTTGTAACCTCTTCCCTTCCCCTCTTTGCCATGTAAAGATTGCACCTTATTTGCTCTTATTCCCACCAACCGAGCCTGAAGTGAAGATGGGATCAAGAGAAGGGTCTCGGGGTCCAGGTATATTTGTACAGGGAGATGAGATCAGCCAAACAGCTTGGACCTGTGCTGTATAGGACTTTAAATGTCATAACCAGTACTTTGAATTGTGCTTGGAAACAGATTGGCAGCCAGTAGAGCTGCTGCAACAGGGGGGTTGTCCGCTCCCTGTAGCCTGCCCCAGTGAGCAACCTGCTTACAGCTCTTTGGACCAACTGAAGTTTCTGAGCACTCTTCAGAGGCAGCCTGACATAGAGTGAATTATAGTAATCCAGAAGGGATGTAGCTAAGGCAGGTACCACCGTGGCCAAATCAGGCATCTCAAGGAACGGTCACAGTTGGCGCACATGTTTTAAATGTGCAAAGGCCCTCCTGGCCACCGCTGACACCTGGGCCATTAAGTTCAGAGCTGAGTCCAGGAGGACCCACAAATGGTGGTTCTGTGTTTTCAGGGGACTGTGGCCCCATCCAGCACAGGCTAGATCAGTGGTGCTCACACTTTTTCAGCTTGCGAGCTACTTCTAAAACAACCAAGTCAAAATGATCTACCTACCCACTACTCAGAGAGCCATTAAAGCAAAATATTTGGAAATTTATTTCCGCGAGAGCCATATAATATATTTTGAGACTGAACTCAACTAAATGTGAGTATAATAAGCCCCTGAATTTATTCATAATAATAATGATGATGATAATATTCATTCAGGCTCTGCTACTACTACTACTAATAATAATAGTAACAACAGCATCAATAGCTTCCTAGAGTAGAAGGAGACCTCCAAGGGCCATCCAATCCAACCTCCTTCTACCATAAGGGAAAAACACAATCAAAGCATTCCTCACAGATGGCCATTCAGCCTCTGATAATAACAACAACAACAACAACAACAACGGGTTCCTAGAATAGGAGGAGACCTCCAAGGGCCATCCAGTCCAACCTCCTTCTGCACCTGGGTGGCATCAGGAGCCTGCAGGGCAGGACTGAGCCTTCCACCCTGCCCGCGATCTACCAGGACGCCCTACACGATCTACCAGTAGATCGTGATCTACCTAATGAGCACCCCTGGGCTAGATCCTTATTCCCTGATCTGCCTTCAAACTGAACAGAAGCACCTCTGTCTTGTCTGGATTAAATTTCAATTTGTTTGCCGTCATCCAGACCATTTCTAATGACGGACATTGAAGTGGTCTCAAACTGCATTAATTCTAGTCTTCCATCCCAATTTTTATGTTTATTGCTTTCATTATGAATTATATTAGTTGTATCACAATTAATACATTATATTTACAGTATGTGGTGAAGAACTGACCCTAGCATGTACTTTTCCTCAGCTCTCCATCTTGCATTTTATTTATTTATTTATTTATTTACAGTATTTCTATCCCGCCCAAAGGTGACTCAAGGCGGCTTACAAGTAGGCAGCAATTTGATGCCACAACAAACATAAAATACAGTTTAAAAACATTTAGTACATAATATAAAACCATACAAAAACCATTAAAACATATAATCATCCGCGTCTTCTTATTAAACTCATTTTCCAGTTGCATTGTCTAAGCCATTCCGTAGTTCCATGTTTACCTATTAACACGGCATTTGCAAAAGCTTGTCCGAAGAGCCAGTTTTTGACTTTTTAATGAAATGTTGCGGGGGGGGGGGTATCTAATTTCCCTAGGGAAGGTGTTCCACAGGCGAGGGGCCATCACTGAGAAGGCCCTGTCTCTCATCCCCGCCAGCCACGGCTGTGAAGAAGGCGGGACTGAGGGCAGGGCATCTCCAGACAATCTTAAAGTCCTAGGTGCTTTATAAGGAGAGATACATTAAGACAGGTAAGCTTGGCCAAAACCGTTTAGGGATTTATAGGCTAAACACCAACAATTGGATATGCTAAGGATTGCTGTTTATGGTATTTTTCATATATCCAAAATGTTTAATATTTCTGTTCCATCAATTACATATATCAAAAATATCAAGCAATAGAATTCTTAGTCCAAAAAAGTATTCAAACAGTATTTAGTACACAAATAGATCGGTATCAACGAAGTTCCTTGTTTCCCATAGCATTCAATATAAAAAGATCCGCATTATATTCCAATTCAGACATATAAAATCTCAATTCACAAGGCATCTACATAAATATATTAGTAATATTCCATAACATCACAGTGCTCATTCACGATCGGTTTGTCCAGTTCAATAATCTGTATCTGTATACCTTTATAAAGCGGAATGCTTGTATGTATGTGTGCGGAGGGCGGGAGGGCGGGAGGGCGGGAGGGCGGAAGGGCGGGAGGGCGGGAGGGCGGGAGGGCGGATATGTGGCAGCCACTTTCACAGGCCACAGCGACCAGCGCGGGTGATGGACCTGCACCAAACTTGGTACACATAACCCCCCTAACCCCCTTTACGTCCTGGTGCGGTTCGGGGGACATGACCCATGGATTATGGGATTTGTAGTACTTTCAAACACTTTGGTTCCCACAGACCACTGAGGCCACCAAAAAGGACCAATACAGACCACACTCAGCACACACAGCCCCCATGACCCACTCTACATCCTGGTGCAGTTTGGAGGACAGTGGACCATGGGTGATGGGACTTGAAGTACCTCTACTCACTTCCCAAGTCTGCTGCAACCCTCATCCAATCACTGATCGAGACCAAACTTGGCATACATAACCCCTATGACTGCCTTCACGTCCTGGTGAGGTTTGGAGGAGGACTGACAATGGATGATGGGATTTGTAGTACTTTCACACTCCTCTGTCCCCACAAACCACCGTGGCCCCCAACAAACACTGATGAAGACCACACTTGGCACACAGAGCCCCAGTGACCCACTCTACATCCTACTGAAGTTTGGAGGGGGCCAGACCATGGATGATGGGACTTGCAGCACCTTCCCTCACTTTCCAAGCCTGCTACAAACCTAATCCAATGACTGATCAACACCAAACCTGCCACACACAGCCCTCATGACCCACTCTACATCCTGGTGCAGATCGGAGGAGGGTGGACCATGGATGATGGGACTTGAAGTAACTCTACACACTTCCCAAGTCCGCTGCGACCCTCATCCAATTACTGATCGAGACCACACTTGGCACAGATAACCCCCATGAATGCCTTCACGTGCTGGTGAGGTTTGGGGGAGGACTCACAATGCATGATGGGATTTGTAGTACTTTCACACCCCTCTGTTCCCACAGACAACTGCGGCCCCCAACAAACACCGAGAAATACCACACTTGGCACACAGAGCCCCCGTGACCCACTCTACATCCTACTGAAGTTTGGAGGGGAGCAGAACATGGATGATGGGACTTGCAGTACCTTCCCTCACTTTCCAAGCCTGCTACAAACCTGATCAACACCAAACCTGACACACAGAGCCCTCATGACCCACTCTACATCCTGGTGCAGTTTTGTGTGAGACGGACCACGGATGATGGGACTTGAAGTACCTTCACTCACTTCCTTAAAACAATGCAACCCTCATCCATTCACCAATACAGACCAAACTTAGCACACAGAGCCCCCATGACCTACATCCTACTACATTTTGGGGGAGGGTGGACCAGAGATGATGGGACTTCCACTACCTTCAGTAATTTCATGATACCACTGCAACTCCCAATAATGATGGATCAAGACCAAACTTGGCACACAGAGACCCCATGACCCACTCTACATCCTGCTGCACTTCTCAAATGACCCGGGCACCGCCGGGTCCCCAAGCTAGTTAATAATAAAAGTCTTTGTATACTTCCCTAGACGGGATGAAATGAAACGTCCATATCCTTACTGAGAGCGGATTGAAAAGAACTCCATTCGATACGTGTTACTTTCAGTCCTCGGAATGACTCATGAATATGCTGCTGGTTCTCGTTCGCTTAATGAGTGAAATCCAAATAGCGCTGTAGCAGGGTCACTTCACCATTCCTGGTGAATGCCGTGCCGATGGCTTTCAGAATACCTGGCGCACACCTTAGGGCCATTTCAGCAGCAACGTGCTTCCTCAGGGCTTCACAAGCGCTATCTTACAGTCAAGCAGCAGAGAGTTCCTTTTTGGACTGTAAAAGTATATAATATAACCAAAAAGTTTTGTAGCAACAGGAAAAAGCCATATCCATAAGTAAGCAAACAGTACAACATGCTCATATATCATATATTCACATAACATACCAGTTATTTAATATCAAGGACTTCACTAATATGTATCCTGGCAGTTGGAATCAGCAATGAGTGAGTAAAAGCTAGGTTTTTTATACATGGTCTTTACCGGTGCAAGAGATCACAATAGAAGGTTCTGGACCATTAATTGATCATTAAGACCAGAAGGGATCTCGCTGGAGAGCAGCAGAATCCATTTACTTTCAGCTTTCAATAAAGCTCGTTGATAATCACTGTGGGGACAGTGTTTAAATCTCTCTAAGTCATATAGAGTCAAAGACTCGGGGGAGTGATTGTATTGAACAAAACGGTTGTATAATGAGGAGTCTTGTGATTTACATCTTATTTTAGATTTGTGCTAAAATATACAAAGACTTTAATTATTGAACTGGACAAACCGATCGTGAATGAGCACTGTGATGTTATGGAATGTTACTAATATGTTTGTGTAGATAAGAACATAAGAACATAAGAAGAGCCATGCTGAATCGGACCTCAGCCCATCTAGTCCAGCATTCTGTATCACACAGTGGCCCACCAGTTGTAGACGGGGATCTCGAGCAGAAGGGAGGGTAGCCTGATGCTACCCGGGCAAAGAGCTTGTAAGACTGTTCTTTTTAAAATGGCCTTTGACTAATTGACAAGCTAATCCTGCCCTGAGGGGTTATGCCTGGAGTTTTTAGAAATCGAATTTTCTGATTTTAATGTATACCGGTTTTATGTGTTATGTTTTTATGCTATGTATGGCTGCAAGTTGTATGCGCAGCATTTTTACTGTTTGTTGTGATCCGCCCCGAGCCTGCAGGGAGGAGCGGAATATAAGATCGAATAATAAATAAATAAATAAATAAAACCCTGACCTGCTCCCGACCCCCCACAACCAGTACCCAGGGAAATCCTGCCTACCTCAACCAACTCCGAGGTGGCACTTGAATGTCCTTTTCAGTAACTACCGATACACTTGGTATCCATGAATCTGTCTAATCCTGCCTTGAAGTTGTTCAGGCTGACAGCTGTCACAACCTCTTCCGGAAGTAAATTCCATAACCCAATGACCCTCTGGGTGAAGAAATATTTCCCTTTATTAGTCCTAATTTTCCTACCTTGGAGCTTCAGGAGTGCCCTCCAGTCCTAGTGTTTTGTGACAAAGAAAATAATTTTTCTTTATTCACCTTTTCTATCTCATGCATGATTTTATACACTTCGATCAAGTCACCTCTTAAACGCCGTCTTTCAAGGCTGAAAAGACCAAGGCATTGCAACCTGATTTCATAAGGGAGCCACTCCATCCCTTGGATCATTCTTGTTGCCCTTTTCTGTACCTTTTCCAGTTCCGTTATATCCTTCTTGAGGTGTGGAGACCAGAATTGTACACAGTACTCCAAATGTGGCCTTACCATAGATTTGTAGAGAGGTAATACAACATTTGCTGACCTATTTTCCCTTCCTGATCATGCCAAGCATAGAATTTGCTTTTTTTACTGCTGCTGCGCACTGGGTTGACATCTTCATTGAGCTGTCCACCAAAACCCCAAGATCCCTTTCCTGGTTTGTCTCGGAAAGCTTTGACCCCATCAATTGGTAGGTGTAGTTGGGGTTCTTTGCCCCGATGTGCATGACTTTACACTTGTTTAGGTTAAAATGCATTTGCCACTTTGTTGCCCATTCACTCAATTTCGAGAGATCTTTCTGGAGCTCTTTACAATCAGTTTCATTTTTAACTACCCTGAACAATTTAGTGTCGTCTGCAAACTTTGCTACCTCAGAATTCACTCCTACATCCAGATCATTAATGAATAAATTAAAAAGTAACGGACCCAAAACTGAACCTTGGGGTACGCCACTTCTCACCTCTTTCCACCCAGAGAAGTGTCCGTTTATTACCACCCTTTGTTTCCTACAGTTTAGCCAGGTTCCAATCCAGGACAAGACCTGTCCCCTGATTCCATGGCTGAAGAGCTTATTTAGAGCCTTTGGTGAGGGACTTTGTCAAAAGCCTTTTGAAAGTCAAGGTAAACAATATCAATTGGGTCCCCTTTATCTATGTGTTTATTTACACCCTCAAAGAATTCTAACAAGTTAGTAAGACATGATTTGCCTTTGCAGAAACCATGTTGATTGATTGATTGATTGATTTTGTTATTTATGAGTCGCCCTCCACGTCAGTGCTCCGGGCGACTTACACATAAAACACATAAAAGAGTTCAATAGTTAAAAGCTAAAAGAATAGGAAGATTAATTAAAATAGTTCCAGTAACTCAGGCCAAGTCTGGAGGGTGTCCTTAGCCGTAAGCCTTTCGGAAGAGCCAGGTCTTCAGTGCGGTCAGGAACTGGGGCATGTCCCGGATGGCTCTCTGATCCGCCGGCATCAAGTTCCAAAGAACAGGGGCCGCGATGGAAAAGGCTCTCCGTCTCATGGTGTCGAGGCGGGCCTCACTCACACCTGGGATGCGGAGAAGGTCCCTGTTTCCTGAACGCGGCGACCTTAAATGAGCTGGTTCGGACAAGCGGTCTTTTAAATAAGCTGGGCCGGCACCATGGAGGGCCTTAAAGGTAAGCGACAGGATCTTGTGGATGGCTCTGAGCTCGACTGGCAGCCAGTGCAGGCGCTGTAGAGATGGCGCGATATGGCATCTCAGTGGTGTCCCGGTGAGGAGTCTGGCGGCTGCATTCTGCACTAGCTGGATTTTACGAGTGGTTGACTGCGAATGTTGCATTGTGAATTGAGATTTTATATGTCTGAATTGGAATATAATGCGGATCTTTTTGTGTGTTTATATTGAATGCTATGGGAAACAAGGAACTTCGTTGATACCGATCTATTTGTGTACTAAATACTGTTTGAATACTTTTTGGGACTAAGAATTCTATTGCTTGATATTTTTGATATATGTAATTGATGGAACAGAAATATTAAACATTTTGGATATATGAAAAATACCATAAACAGCTATCCTTAGCATATCCAACTGTTGGTGTTAGTATAGTAAGCTCCCCCGCTTTTTTGCTATTCTTTATAGCAGACCTGGGCAATTGCCGACCCTCCAGGTGTTTTGGACTTCAAATCCCAGAAATCCTAACAGCTGGTAAACTGGCTAGGATTTCTGGGAGCTGAAGTCCAAAACACCTGGAGGGCCAGTAATTGCCCACCCCTGGGCTAAAGCCAGCACTTTGAATTATGCCTAGTAGCTAACTGACAGCCAGTGGAGTTATATGCGCTCTGAGCGCTGCTCCCGTTAGCAACCTGGCTGCCACCCACTGGACCATTTTGAGCTTCCGAACAGTCTTCAAAGGCAACCCCACTTAGAGTTCATTGCAGTAGTATATATGGGATGTAACCAGAGCATGGACTACTGTGGCCAGGTCAGACTTCCCAAGGTACAGGCACAGCTGGTGCACAAGTTTTAACTGTGCAAATGCTCCCCTGGTCACCGCCAAGACCTGGGTTTCCTTGCATGGATAGATGCGCTATTTTGTGATTGATCATTGGAAGAGAAAGTCTGATTTCTAAGGAATTCATATCTTGTGAAAGTCCATTGTCATGCAGGATATACAGTATACATTCTTAAAAATACAACACACGAATAAGAAGGTTGTGAAGGAGAAGGATGCATATGTGACAACCCTGGGCCTTTATTTTTGTAATGATTATTTCATAAACACTAACTAAAATCAAAAGGTCTACAAAGGAAGTAGAAGGCCATCAAGGCAGAACAGTGGAATTTCTAGCTGCATTGGCATCGCACAGGATGTGAAGGGATAATTTAGACACCAGAGACTCATCCTTTAACACTTCTGCTTGTCATTGCTTTGTAATAATAATTGTTTATTCATTATGTTGGCCACTTCCACACTGACATGTGGCTCACCAATCAAATCATAACATTAATACTAGCTTCTGGAAGCAGTACTAATTCTCCAGCGGCATGTGATCCATACCTGTGAAAGATTCCATGTACCTCTTTCATCATTATGATAGTAATAAAAACCTCCTCCCCACACATTTCCGGAGGATTAATAACCACTTTGAGGTTAATAGCCTCCTTGTCTCTAAACTGGGCCAGCAATTCCACCCAGCCATTCATTAATCCCAAGGAAATGCCCTGCCATTCCATAAATAGCTTCCCATCAAGGATATTTCTTTGGGGAAAGTAAAAGGGAGCTGGAATCACTGCCCTGGGCAAATGTTCCAAGTGGTCCGTCAATCTCCAAGTAACGCCAGCCAACTTGGATTGTTATTGTTTCATTCTTGGACAGACAAAAGCAACCTTTGGGTGACCCAGACATGATGATCTTTCAGATGTTACCATTATTCTCCCTGCAGCAAAGGCATTTCATACTGAAAACCGAAAAAATTCGGGCCTCATTAATGGGTTTATGTTTCCGATCTATCCTTCGGGGCATTGTTTCAACAACATTCTATTAACTGGTTGCTCAGTTGCAGAAGGAGGGTGTGAAATTATCAGTGGAAAGGAGGGGGAAAACCTTCCTTGTAATGCAGGTGTAAAATCATTTTGATTTGTGCTGTTCTGTAAAATAACAGTATGCTAAGATCGATGAAAGACAGACTCGCAACAGGAATATTTAGACTTCAGGCTCTGTACTATACAGCCATCTGCTCTGTTCTGTCTTCTCAAAACCTGATGAAAGATCCTGATGAAAGTTCACATCTTGGCACTGCTTCTCCCACTTTTATGGGCTTAAATTGTATTTATTTGTCTATTTATTTGTCTATCCTGTTCACTTACAGCCTTGCAATGAGATGAAAGGGAACAGTGTTCATGGAACTGCCACTCAGAAGAGCAGTTTTCCTTATGTATATACAACTAGCTGTAGCCGGCACGCGTTGCTGTGCCCTATTTTGGAGATGCGAGGAAGTCTGAGTATGTAAGGGTTGGAGTTGTTCTTAGTTATGGTGTTGTTGGGGTCATGGCTGTGTTGTTGTGGGTTGTTTTGGTGGGTGGGATGTTGGAGTCCTGTGGAGTTGTTGTTGTGTGGTGTTGCTGGCGTTCTGCATAGCTTGTGGATATACAATGTTTTTTGTCTTTCTATCTGCTGTGTTGATGTAGAGGTTGATGTGTGTGTGGCTGGGGTACTTTGGAAGTGAGTGGAGGTACTTGAAATCCCATTATCCATGGTGTGTCCTCCTCTAATCTGCAGTCGGATGGAGTGTGGGTCATGGGAGGCATTGTTTGCCAAGTTTGGTCTTTATCGGTCTTGGTTCTGGGACACAGTGGTCTGTGGGGAATGATGGGTTTTGAAGTACTACAAATCCCATTATCCATGGAAGTACTTCAAGTCCCATAATTCATGGTCCACCCTCCTCCAAACTGTAGTAGAATGTAGTGTGGGTCATAGGGGCTCTGTGTGCCAAGGTAGGGGGGCTAAGGGGCTTCAGCCCCCGAAATTCTCAGGGTGGTCCGCAAAAGGCCTTACTGGTACATTATTTAAACTGTTATGTTTATTCATATCATGATCTGATCACCATGCTCATTATATCCCACATTAATGGGGTTATTGGGATAACAATACAAAAGATTTGCTAGGGTAGACCCTCTCTTCCACCCAGTCTCAGCCCCCGGAACCAAACTCAGCCCCCTCCGAAACAAAATCCTGGCTACGGCCTGGTGCCAAGGTAGGTTACTGTAAATTCAGGCCATACACAATGTCCCATGAGCTGAGGCCTAGTCAGGAACAGCAAGTTAATGAAGACTTACTGTCAATTCAGGCCATACACAATGTCCCATGAGCTGAGGGCTAGTCGGGAGAATCAAGTTAATGAAGCCTTACTGTCAATTCAGAGCGTAATCAGCATTCCATTAAGTGAGGCCTAGTCAGGGAAATTAAGTTAATGAAGCCTTACTGTCAATTTTGGGCGTGGTCTGTGATTTGTAGGGGTGTAAATTTCTGTGGGAAGTGAATTGGGTGTTTGTGTTTGTGCCTCAGCCCTTTGCCTTATCCTCCTCTGACAGTTTATTATGGGTCGGAATGTTCATGTTGGCTGGCCAGTACAGGAGTTATGCAAATCCTCCCTTATTGGCAGCCAATCATGTTGTCAGAATGTAGAGGCTGGGAGAGTCGTTGGCAGCCCCGGAGGATGCTGGGAAATGTAGTTTTTTTAACTCGTTGTTTTGGGGGCCTTTTAGGTTTTGGGGGGGAAAGTTTTTTGCTACAAACCTACCTTGTCTGAGGCCTCTTTCTGTTGGCAAGTTTGGTGTCTCTGCGTTGTAAGTTTTTTCTGTTTTGGACGGTCGTTCCATGACGACTCTTCCTTTATATATATAGATGTCCAAAGACTCCATACTTAGGAACAATTAACAAACAACATACAATATGTCTTAGAATGTGTTTGCCATGAGTGGGAGAATAGACTTTGTGTATGTGTTGAAAGAGGTTGCCAACATGTAGGGCACAGATACCCTGGCCCTACATTAACTGACTGACTGACTGACTTTATTAACGTTAGTGCCACCCACAATTAAAATAGAGTATTTAAAAACTATCATGGTTAAATGCAGATGTGTGTTTTATCATTGTGAGCATTCCACGCTGATATGCAGCAGCAGAGTAGCAAAGCACAAGGGCAGATGTCTTCACTGTATCTGGTTGCAATCCCCATTAATGAATGGCAACCAATGATTCAACATCTCAATGTAAAATTAAACTAAAAATGTATATAGAGGATCCTATAAGACTGTAGACAAGGATGAAGCAGATATTAAGTGAGAGCCTATGATACTTGTACTATTTAAATAAAAGACTATGACCCCTTAAAGACAATATATTATCTGAGAAATTATTATGGAACACTAATAGCTGGAAAGCAGGCCCGGATTACCCATAAGGCCAGACTAGTCCATGGCCTCGGGTGGCAGGTTTTGGGGGGCAGCGGATTCGGCCCCCCGAAAACATTTTTTTAAAAACGCCCCCTTGCAGTGCTTTCCCCCCGCCCTCTCCCGAGAGAGTCATACCTCGGGAGAGGGTGGGGGGAGAGCGCTGAAAGGGGGCGGGGAGGAGGGAATGGCGCCCTCCCCTTGCCTGGGCCGCCCCCTTGCAAAGGAAGGAGGCGGCGAGGAGGAGGAAGGGAAGCTCCGCCCCACCGGTGGGCATGCATGCATGCACATGCATGCCCGCCAGCGGGCTTCCTTTCCTCCTCCTCCTCCTGGCCGCCTCCTTCCTTTGCAAGGGGGCAGCCCAGGAGGCCAGGAGGAGGGCGTGACTTCCCTTCCTCCTCCTCGCGCCTTCCTTTTGGTCGTGCGAGGTGGAGGAGGCGGCGGACGGAAGCGCCGCGCGGCACTGCTCGTGGGGCTTCTGTCCACCTCCTCCTCCTCCTGCGACTGAAAGGAAGGCACGAGGTAGACGGAAGCTTCCGTCCAACTCCTTGGGCCCTCCATCCGGTTACGGGAGGAGGCGGCGATGGAAGCCGCACCGCCGAGGCTGCTGCCGCACATGCGCAGCAGGGCCCTGGGGGCGTGGCTTTCCGCACCCTGGGGGCGTCGCTTTCCATGCCCTGGGAGGGGTGGCGCGGGGCATCTTGGCCTTGGGCGGCCGAAGAGCCTAATTCGGGCCTGCTGGAAAGTATTGCACTTATGCAACAATCACTTGAAAATATATGTCTATTTGAATAAATAAATGTTTTTTTAAAAAATCAGTTACATCTTAATCCAGTTTTATTTTAATGAAAGAATAAACCACTTGTTAAATATATGTGGTCTGTTTATAATTCAAAAATTGTTTGGAAAGTGTGTCATCAAAAAGTGGGTTGACAAAATGTGGAAAACACCTGTTTTCACATTCCTTACAAACTTCTGCATTTCAAAATGGACCAATGCATTTAACTTGTACATGTTGCCAGCACCTCTTTTACCCTTTTAAGGACATCTTTCCCTTCATTTAAACTTTGAATTTGAAGTACTTTTTCCCAATCATCTCATATTTTGTTGTTAATTTTTTTAACACGGCACTCGTGTCATGTAATAATTTATGTCTCCCATCAGAATAATTTTAATCAGAAACAATGTGTTTTCTGCCATTGAAAGGCTTTCAGAATACACGTTACTTACATACCATGTAATTAGTTTTACTTAATTTTTTTAATTCTACCTTTATCAAGCCACCTCCATTGCAAATCAAGTGTAATGAAAAGGAAATTAGCAACTATAAATAGGTGTGAACATGAATATTGCATATGGCAGGCTATAGACATGTGTTTGTTCTTCATAAACCATTTTAAAAGACTTTGACAAACTATTCCAGAATGTTTATGTTGTGATTGAGCCTTCAGCTACTAGTAGTAGTAGTATTGGGGAAGATGCTGGGTCAATAGCATCAAGCAATAGTATGGAATGGGGTGAGGCTCTGGGTGATCAAGAGTCTGCAGCTGGAAGGAAAAGGGTTGCTAGTGATTCTAGTGTGGAAGGATTGGAACAGAGAAAAAGGATCCGGCAGGTACTTAGAGCACCTTCTGATTCAGACACTTTCCAAGGTTTTTTTGGGGAAGAAGAAATGGGGTCAGAGGAAAGTGATATGGATTTAGACTCAACATTGGTTCAGGAAGTAAGGGATGTGTGTAACGAAGAGTCTAATTCTGACACCTTCTGTGGCTTTGACAGTGATGTATACTAGCCTTCTGGGGGTTCAGAAACAGATTGGGACACTCTGAGTATGCAACAGCATTGGCAAGATTGAAGGCAGGCACAGAGCACAGCAGCTGTAGGAGATGCAGCAGCTGGTGCTCATGATCAAGGAGAGTCTTCAGAAGACAGTAATGTTTAAGTGCTATATAAGAAATGGGTTTTTGGGGCTGCCTTTGAGGCGGTCAAAGAGTTGATGTCTGGTTCTTGTCTCTGACTCTCCTGTGTTCCTGATATCAAGTGCCTTGTTCCTGTTTCCTGATACTCGTGAGTTATGGGCTATTTCTCCACTTTGTTCTTGGGGTGAGCTGCTGTGGCAGCTCTAGCTGATGTTTGGGCAAAGGTGGGGGTTTGGAATTCAATCTATGCTTTTCTGTTTAGTTACCTGCCTTGTGTCCCTGAGGCAGGGCTTGGTTTTCGCTGAGTTTATGTGAGTTCCTGCTACAGAACCTGGTATTGTATGAAATGGAGGGAGGCTGGCATTGTGTTTTATGGGGGCTATGATTTGTGCTATTCATGTATACTCAGCTCCTGATTGCCTTGGATGATCTCCTCCTTTTTGTCTGCCTTTCTCCTGCTTTGGATTTCTGGACCGGATTCGTGACTACTCTTCTGGATTCTCCCTTCGGACTTTGCAGACGGACGTCTGGTGTTTGTTTTGGGCTATTTGTTGCTTTATTTTGTGGGACTCTTTCCTGGGATTTTTGAGGGTTTTTAAGCCGAGTTGGCTACTTTTTTGTTCGTCCTTTTCCCAGTTATTGTTCAATAAACCTTTTGTTATCCCCTTTTACTCCTGAGTCTGGCTTCCTTGGTCTCTGCATTACGACAGTTTATGAAGAAGTTCAGAAGGGGGAAATTTGCTTATTGATCCATGAAGATATCTATGGACAGACAATGAATTTATTAGAATCGATCATAGTTCCACAGTAGTGTGAAAGTTTTTGAGTACTCTGGAACCCTTTAGGGACTAGATCAGGGGTCCTCACACTTTTTAAACAGAGGGCCAAGTCACAGTCCCTCAAACTGTTGGGGGGTTGGATTATAATTTGAAAACGGCATGAATGAATTCCTATGCATACTGCACATATCTACTTTGTAGTGCAAAAAATCCCACTTAAAATAATACAATAACTAAAAAGAAGAACAATTTTAACAAATATAAACTTATTAGTGTTTCAATGGGAAGTGTGGGCCTGCTTTTGGCTGATGAAATATGATTGTTGTTGTTGCTGCTGCTGTTATGTGCTTTCAAGTCATTTCAAACTTAGGTTGACCCTGAGCAAGGGCTGGGTAAATAACCTTGGAGGCCCGTATCCGCCCCCGGGGCCTTAGTTTGAGGACCCCTGGACTAGATAGTTTAAAAATAAAACTAGGGAGCAAGAAGAAAAGAAATATGGAAGGTATTTTGGCGCGAACCAGTTTTTATTTTTATTTTTTTGGTCCATGATATGCGCCTCCCCCCCTCGGCATGTGCCCCTAGGCCATGGCCTATGTTGGCCTTATGGGTAATCCGGCCATGGAACTCACTCTAAAAACACATGTGTAAGTTATCCTTTGGAAACTGTTGGATATTTTTTCCATTGTGGAACATTTGCATTCAGTCTAGGGTTACAGAAGCAAAATTGCCATTGTAGATAGGTGTACATTTTGCATTGAACATGGATGTGCATTTCACATTTTGCGTATTTCTGCTTTTTGCATTTGCTTGTGCTTTCAGTTGTACATGTGAAATGCACATTAGTTCTGTTGCTCAACGTTGTCATTCAAGACAAGGATTTCGCGTGCATTGGTTTGCCCTATGCAACCCTAATGCGAGATCTCATCCAATTTCATTCATGTCCTCCCTTATCTATAAATATAAGCATGATAGCAACTGAAACATCTGCCACGAGTCCTAGGCAAAACAGACAGGTTCCTTTGACAGCATGTAGCATTTAGGAACGAGTTACAGAAGATTAATGACAGCTGACTAGATGCAAAATGCTCAGAAAAATATTAGATGTGACATTGATGGATGAACTGAGTGTATGCTGATGCTGTCATATATCAAAGAGAACACTGGTGGTTTAAAAAATCACAAAGACTGGACTTCGAATGTGTTTGCAGGATCAAATTCAGAACATATGGGGGGGAAACTATGTAGTAGTTCTCTGACTCTAAAGGCTTACAGATACTCAAGCTATGACTTCTGAACTACGGAAATAATAAGCAGCTCTCAGTTAAGAAATTAGATATTGTTAATTTAGTGAGGATTTAACAGTATGCTGGAACCATCTCAGAGATGGCTTTGGTATGCCATCAGGAAATAAAGGGGTGATCCTGGATTCATCGCTGAGTCTGGAACCCCAGGTTTCGGCGGTGACCAGGGGAGCATTTGCACAGTTTAAACTTGTGCGTCAACTGTGCCCGTACCTTGGGAAATCTGACTTGGCCATGGTAGTCCATGCTCTGCTTACATCCTGTATAGACTACTGCAACACACTCTACATGGGGTTGCCTTTGAAGACTGTTCCAACGGGTGGCAGTCAGGTTGTTAACAGGAGCGACGCTCAGGGAACACACAACTCCTCTGTTGCACCAGCTCCACTTGCTGCCAGTCTGCTACCAGGCACAATGCAAAGTGCTGGCTTTAGCCTATAAAGCCCTAAACAGTTCCGGCCCAACTTGCCTGTCTGACCGTATCTTTCCTTATGAACCATCTAGGACTTTAAGATTGTCTGGAGAGGCCCTGCTCTCTCGCCTTCTTCACAGATGTGGCTGGCGGGGATGAGAGATAGGGCCTTTTCAGTGGTGGCCCCTCAGCTATGGAAGGCCCTCCCTAGGGATATTAGATTGGCCCTCTCCCTTTTAACATTCCGTAAAACGGTCAAAACTTGGCTTTTTGAGCAAACGTTCACAAATGCAGTGTAACAGGCAGTTTTCAAACCTCCTGCCCACTTGCCTCAATTGGCTGTGGGTCTGAGCCAATGGGAAGAGAGAGAGGGGGGAAATGGATGGAACAATGAGGTCAGGGGTTTTTTTTTAAGGATGTAATTAACATGTGTGAAATGAAGGTCTGGAAGGCAAACAAGAACTCAAAGCATTCTCAAGTTTGGCCAATTCTATGGTGTGGTGTGAAAATAAACATTTTAGACATGATCCAGGATCTGCATCTTCCTGCCTTGGCAAAACACAGATTATCTTGACTTTTTGTGAGTTTCAGGAAGGTGGAAGGTGACAAAAGCAAGGCTATGACCATATATGGCAGGGGTGCTCAGGACGGTGATCGCGATCGACCGGGTGATCTTTGGGCCTCATCCGGGTGATCTTCAAGCCCTCACTTGATCAATCGCTCGTTGCTCCTCTTGACACGCCGCCTGCACGCTCCAAGTGCGCCTGAGACTCCAAGAGGGAGAATGGGCACTTCTGCGTATGCGAGCGGGCAAGCTGAGCACCGCGTCATCCAACGCCACCCCCCTCCTTTGCTCTGTGATGTCTGTGAGTAGCCGGAGAAGGACGGAGGGAGGAGGAATGCAGAAGGGCAAAAGAGGGGGTGGCATGGATGATGCGATGGCATGCACGCCCACTCCCTCTTTGGCTCTTCCACTTTCCCCCTCCCTCCCTCCTTCTCCAGCCTCTCAGAGTCATCACAGAGCAAAGGAGGGGGGCCCATTCTCCCCCTTGGAGTCTCAGGAGCGCTTGGAGCGTGCGTCAAGAGGACCAACGACGTAGAAGGAAAAAAGGACGCTTTGGGAACCATTTCCTGTCCGAATTGAAGCACAAAGGTCAGTCTTCTTACTTTCTGCCTAATAATATCTGTGTATATATGCCAGGGAGGGAGAAATGGGTGCCTGTGTGTATTTTAGCATGTCCCATTCTTTATATTTCTGAGAAACAAATGGCTTTGCAGCTACCAGGTCTCTCTGTTTACTTTCTGCATGATTATATCTATGGGAAAATGGCCGGGAGGGAGAAATGGGTGCTTGGGTGTATTTTAGCATGTCCATTGTTTATATTTCTGAGAAAGAAAGAAGCCCTGTACAGATGGAAGGTAGCAACAGGAGTGGGTGCGCGCGCGTGTGCGCGCACGCCGGGTGATCTTTTATACTTGGTTCTTCATATGGTAGCTCCCATGCTGAAAAAGTGTGAGCACCCCTGATATATGGGGTTCCGACACCCATATGAATGGCCTTTTGTGTAAGGTTTTGTTACTGTCCAACTATCCATGATTTTCTTAGCAGACGAAAAGCTCAGAAACTAATTAAACCACAGATAGGTGAAAAGATCCAGTTTTGATTTGGGGAAAGGCCCCCCTAAAGGCTGGCTTTTCACCTTATTGTCATGCAGGAGGAACTGGATGATCTCATGTGAGTCATCAGCTTGGTCAGCAAAGCAGGCTACTAATCCCTGAAAAAAATGCAGGTCTTAGCTTTTAAAAATACATACATGGGGGAAAGGGGACATGTAGGGAAAAATACAATGAAAAGCATCATTTTATATCCTGTACATCATTTAGATCATTTCATTTTCCTTCATCTTTCACTGAAGGGGAGTCTAGGGACTATTGGGGAGATCTGAGCTTCAGAATCCATGAAAACGTCCCTTGAGAGGAGACAGAGAAAAGGGGGGTTCAATTCATATAGGCAGAAGTCTTTAGATAAAGTCCAGGAAGGGAAAATCCATAAGTCCATAAGTATGTACGTTCATAGGGTTTTTTTTTCTTTTATTGGGCAACAAAACAGTGGGAGAGAGTCCTTGGTTCTAGCGTATGGAAGGTCTTTGTTACTTAGTGAACTATAGATCCATGGGATGATCATGGAGCAAAACTGAGTTCAGAAAAGTGGGGGCCCCATCTTTGTTGCACTGGATTTGGGAAAAGTTCGTGAAAATGAGTCCTTGGAGGTAGAAGTGAACTACAGATCCCGAGTCATCTTGACTTTCTGGGGTTCCTTGGGAGTAGCACAAGCAAACCTCCCCCCCCCCAGGGTGCAGGACTTTGGGATGTATAGATCATAAGGGCGTTTTTGACTACCTTTCACCTCGGCATCACTAACATGGCCCCAAAATGTCAGTTCATAAAATTAACAAGAATATGTAACTTGTCCTTAGGCTGAGACAGGAGGAAAAGATAAATTATAAATGTATTTCTACAATTGCCATACGACACATATGGACATTCCTTCTGAAAATCTATGTCCTTAATGTGAAAGGCTTACTTACGGGCCCCCCACCAAGACTCCACGCTTGGAAGACTATAATACTTGGCCGCAAGTGATTATCTATAACAGGGCTGTCCAACTTCTACCGGACCTGTGGCCGGAATTCCGGTCAGTGATGACCTGGGGGGCCGAAGGGTCTGCCTCCACCCCCGGCTCCGCCCTGGCTCCGCCCCCACTCTGCCCCCGCTCCGCCCCCGCCCCACCCCCAGCTCCGCCCCTCCCCTTAACATAAGGGGAGAGGGAGAGAATGGAACACAATGGGAGCATAAATAAACAATTCCACATATTTAATATTAACATAAGTGGAGAGGGAGAGAATGGAACACAATGGAGGCATAAATAAACAATTCCATATATTAAATATTAACATAAGTGGAGACGGAGAGAATGGAACACAATGGAGGCATAAACAAACAATTCCATATATTTAATATTAACATAAGGGGAGCCCCCTGATTCAGCCTACCTTCCCAAACGCGCAGGATCCAGGAGAAGTCGATCCACGAGACAGGCCATGACCGACCGAGCCAGGCGCCGAAGAAGGTCTGTGTGGGCCGCAGGGATTCAGTAGCAGAGATTTCGGCAACAGGAGGAGTATCGCGAGACTAGGCGAGCCACACGGGATTTCGCTCTCAACGCAGACGTGATCTCGCGTTGAGAGCGAAATCCCATGTGGCTCACGTAGTCTCGCGATACTTGCTCCAAAACCCGGAAGCGGGTAATTTTTATTATTATTATTTTATTTATTTTTTATTAAACTGCTGAGGGGGCGGAGGAAAGGGGCTGGAGGGCCGTGTATGGCCCTAGGGCCGCCTGTTGGACAGCCCCGATCTATAATATGACGGGAATTCTAATCAATATTTGGCATCCCTCTCATTTCTTGAGGCATTCCAATTGCCTAATGTTGTCACTCACAAAACCAGTAATACAGCTGATGAATACCCAGAACCAGTCCTAGAAACAACATACTCTGAAAGGATGGCAACTCCCATGCCTGCTTCTTTTCTTACTCCACATCATCACACACCCTGCAGGGGACGTGGGATGTTCAAAGATCAATTTCCCTTCCTTTGTCTGAATCAAATGCATCATAGGAAAGATTTCTCAACAATTTGACAGCCATAAACACCTTCTAACAGCAGCCCATCCTACACTTTCAGAAACCCAAAGCCAATTATCAGGTGCAAATGGAGTATCAACGTGGAAGGCTGAGAAGCAGAAGAGAGGATGACTGACAACCTAGATACTTGTTTAGAAGTAGCAGATGAGTCTCTTTTTTTTAAGCCACAGAAAAGCTTGGTTATACAATTCTGGCAATCTAATGCCACCCCATGGTCCCATTCTAGGCAATCCTGGGATTTTGAATATTTTGCTGAATTCTTACCCAGAGCAAACGGTAATGAAATAGTCATAATTCTCTAATTCAGATCAAGTATTTTCAAGAGAGCATATTGTTTCTTAGATTAAAGGCAAAAATTGGAAATAGTGGAAACACAAATGGGGCAGTTGCTGTAAGCTACCTCAATGGAGGATATGAAAGTAAAGTCAGTAACAACTATATCATTTCAAATGAGTTTATAAAGAAGGCGGCAAGTAGCCAAAAGCCGAAATCGGCTAGTATTGAACACCACAAATAGTGCAAAAGCGATTCCTGTGCTATAAACAATGAATTCGATAATAGTCAATAATGTAAATCAAAGTTCATGTCCATGTATAAGAGTTCCAGGGTCGGGAAATGATGTTGCCAAGGGCAAAATGTATAACTCAAATGCAGACACTCAACGGAGTGTATTTATAATCCGACTGCCCGATGGCAAAACAAAGATGAAAGGAGGCCGACGAGGAGCCGTGTGGACGCAAGATCCGCCTCTCGTTTCGACCCTACTATGGGTCTTTTTCAAGGCCGTATCGATGGAAGACCTCTGGGTGATGAAAATCAGAACATGGCTGGAATAACCTATAATTCATAAGAAAATGGATCCATAAGTAACCATGTCCCGGATTCAAAAGGGATCGCCATATCCATCATAAAGCAACCATGTAACGAATAAGTATGCATAAGGATATATAACAAACAATGATAGGCATGAATTAATTGCATAAATTCATAATACATAAAATGACAATAAATGTAAGTAATGTCCTATATAAGTATTATAAAATTTGCCAACAACATATCAACAATATATAAGGTGGAGAAAGAGAGACACATACCACATATGAAGAGGGAATCAGCTCAGTGGTTGAATCCAGGGCATAAAGCAACAAACCACTGTAAGAGCAAGGTATAAAAAGGAGAAGGAGAGGACAGGTGAGAGTAATAATTACTGCAATAGGTCTGAAAGGCGTAGTCTCTCATTTAATCCGGATTTGTGGTGTTCAATACTAGCCAATTTCGGCTTTTGAAAAATTGGAAATAGCCAACTAAAATCAAGTTACCAATTCAGTTGGAAATTTCTAACAAAAATGAGTAACTTAATTAAAGTATTTATTTTTTAAAAAAAACTGGTGATCTACGTCTTTGTGGAATGGGAACATTTAACTTCATTTTAGAATTATCTCTCTGGCATTACTTCGCAAACGAAGATACTTAGGAAGGACTCATCCCATGCTTTCTACAAGTGCGTTGATGAGGAGGTTGGATGCGTCCTTCGAGCCTGTGCAATGGATTTTTCTGGTGGAGCGCAGCGTGCACAGAACTGGCCTCACCCTTTAAACCAAAGGTTCATCTGCCAGGGCTTAGCAAGCTTGGACGGTGGCAGCGAGGTCCTCAGGTCGTAGGTTTGGTTTGAGTTTCCTTCTCTTAGGTGGTTGACCTTACAGGGTTAGACGAGCACCATCTGCCCAGGTTTGAAATTAATATTACTATTTCAAACTTATATACCACCATTCCCAGTGGCTCATTAGAGTTTTCCTTCTCTTAGGATGGTTGCCAAAAGGCTAGAGAGCCCATCCTGCCCATTGACGCTTTTTATCAGACCCTTTGGTTGTGACCTGTCTGGCATGGGAGGCCCTACCAGTGACTATTTTGCCACTGCCAGCATGGCTCACAACTTCATTAGGGTACGCAAGCCTCTCCCCCACAACAAGGGGGTGCCAATGGAGACAATCAACCAAAACCGGGAGTGTCCCAATACAGTCAAAGTAGGGAACTATCTGCAGTACCAAAATGCATGAGGTACTTGCCCCTCTCCAACCATTTTAGAGGGGAAGATAATGGGCTTAACTTGTCAGCTCAATGATATCTTTGCATACCAGAGGGCAAAATTAGGAAATATCTGGTTTCTATCAGCTGCCCAGTGAATTGTTATAGTTGTAGAAGAAAGGAAATAAAAGTAAACACGCATCAAAAATTAACTTGAGAAAAATATTTAATACTGTACTATTATATTGTTTATCAGTTGACATGATTGCATAGCAAAGCTATGCACCGGGAATGTGGCGCACCTGGCTAAGTGTCAGCTGCATAAGATCTCTCTGACCAGTAGGTCATGAGTTTGAGGCCTGCCCGAGTCGAGGTGGATGCTCGACCTTTAAGTGTAGCCTGTTGTCGACCTTTACAGCCCGAAAGACAGTTGCATCTGTCAAGTAGGAGATTAAGGTACCACATTAAGTGGGGAGGCAAATTTTGACTGAATTATGAGACCATTAAAGAACTCCAGGAACGCTGAGGAATGCGGAAGGAACAACAAGGGACGCTGGGAACGCTGAGAGATGAGGAGTGTGTCAGCTCCCTCTGGTGGCCAGAGTTTGCCTCTGTTCGTCTATATGTGCGTATGTGGAAAACAGCAGGAATTGTCTGCTAGTATGTGTACCTGTAATCCGCTCTGAGTCCCCTTCGGGGTGAGAAGAGCGGAATATAAATAAAGTAAATAAAGTAAATAAAGTAAATAAATAAATAAATAAATGGCATTCAAAAAGAAATACCTTTAATTCTGTAAAGGTATTTTAGAATTAAGCCGTTACTTAAATTATTAATTAAATAAATATGAGCCTTTGCCAACAAATATCGCATGTCCCAGCTGTTGTTGCGTTTGGTTGTTTTTTTTACCCAAATCTCAGTTCTCTTGGACTTTCTCTTTGGGGACATTTAGTGTTTAGGTCACAACACTTATTTCAGCCCATGAATAGCGTATGATAGCTTAGTTAATTTCAAAATTAAAGTATTTTAAACTAACCATTAGCTTATGATAATGATGCTGGGGAAAATGGAAGGAAATAGGAAGCGGGGTCGACCAAGGGCAAGATGGATGGATGGTATCCTTGACGTGACTGGCTTGACCTTGAAGGAACTTGTGGTGGCCACGGCCAACAGGGAGCTCTGGCGTGGGCTGGTCCATGAGGTCCCGAAGAGTCAGAAGTGACTGAACAACAACAACCATTAATTAAGGCCATTTGAAGGAGGAAATGTATTTTGAAACTCGTCATCCTGGGATTGTTGCCGGGATTCACATGGGAATCAATAAGATAAAGAAAGGGGTAAAGAAGATGATGTCATAATGGTCAGGGAGGCAAGGAAAACAAGCTTTTAGGCAGGATGGGGTTTCAAAAATTCATGTCGCAGTTTCTCTGGTAGGTGACATTTTTGGCTTCAGTCTGGGTTTTTAGATAAGGCATTTAACTTAAACTGAGATAGCCATTTGACATAAATAGAATAGTTAATACAGCCAACCCTCTGAATCCACAGGTTTTGCATCATGAATACATGACTCAAAAGTTTTTCGGGGATCCGAAAAGCAAACCTTGATCTTGCCTTCCACTAAGAGCCCTAAGCTGATGTGTAAAAATGCCACTGTAGCCTCTTGGCATTTCACAATTCCTTAGGTTCTCTCCAGCACTTGTTTAGATTATTTGCCCATTTATTTAAGGATAACGTCATTATATATCATTGAACTTGAGCATCCATAGATTTTGGTATTCCTAGTGAATACCAAGGACTCACTACAATTAGTATTTGTGCTTCTAACATAAATATATTTGAGCATTAATTATAGCATAAATCCTTTTCTCATCATTTTCTGTCTCTGGATGTATGTGGGGAGGGGGTTCTGCCTGAAAATCCTGCTTGTATTTCCAAACTCTATGATACTTTCTATATCTGAGTATTAAATCTGTGGACACAGTATTTTACTCCATTCAGGCTGATCATTAATTCAATTAGTAAGTTATTTATTTATTTATTTATTTACTTCATTTCTATTCCGCTCTTCTCACCCCGAAGGGGACTCAGAGCGGATTACAGTACATATACATTGCAAACAATCCCTGCAGTTTTTAACATATATACATATAATTAAAATAGTCCCCACCACACCCTACTCATTCTCACCTTCCGTGAACACTTGCCCAAGTGTTTCAGTTATGTTTCTTCCAGTGAAGTCAGTGCTTTCCCAGAGGCTTTGCCTGGGTGACAGTAAGTATAAAACAATAGTGTTTTGTGGCAATTTCCAGATGAACAAGTTTTATTTGGCATGGGCTTCCATGAACTTCAGCACCTGCAGAAAATGTATCATGTCTATAATGAAATGAGCTGGAGTCAATGGAAACTAATGCTAACTACAGTTTGTTAGTCTTTAATGTGCCAAGCTCTTGTTCCTGATGGAATACACTAACACATCCCCCTCTTATGCAAATATATGAATATATAATTCTGTTAAAATGACATCAATGGCACTGCTAGAAATACCATTAATCACACTGCCTATTTATCCATTTATCTAGTTCTATATTGTGCCCAACGTTTTGTGCCCATTTAATCACACCAGTGTTTCCCAACCTTTTTTGAGCCGCAGCACACTTTCAACATTAAAAAAAATCCAGGGGCACACCACCAACCAAAATGACACAAAATGACACTCTAACACAGTAATACGTATTGTTAATTGACCTTGAGTTTTGAAGTTGTAGTTCACCTACATCCAGAGAGCACTCTGGACTCAAACAATGTTGAATCAGGACCAAACTTGGCATGAATACTCAATATGCCCAAATGTGAACACAGATGGTGTTTGGGGAAAACAGACAGGGAGCCGGAGGGAGGCCGAGAGTGGTTTCGCGTGCACCGAAGAGGAGGGGGAGGAGGGAGGGGCGGGGCCCTGCGGGGAGCCGTTCTCCCAGTTTGCGGCTCCGCCGGGCTTAGTAGAGCTGCGAACCAGGAGAAAGGCTCCCCGCAAGGACCAGGCCCTGCCTGGGAGCCGGGTTTGGCCAGCTCGCGTCTCCCTCTGGGCTCGGTGAAAGATGTGAAATGGCCAAACTCGGCTCTCAGGCAGGGCCTGGGCCCTGCACGGAGCCGTTTTCCTGGTTAGATGCTCCACCGGGCTTGGTGGAGCCGCGAACCGGGAGAACGGCTCCCCGCGAGGAAATGGAGGAGATGGATCTCGGCCCCTGGCGCTTTGGAAGCAGCCAGGGCTTGAGATTTCCTCAGTTTCCCCAGGCCCTCCCTCACAAGCGGAGGGAGAACCTGGGGAACAGGCCCTGCCTGGGAGCCGGGTTTGGCCGGCTCGCGTCTCCCGCCAGGCTCAGCGGAAGACGCGAGACGGCCAAACTCGGCTCCCAGGCAGGGCCTGGGCCCTGCAGGGAGCCTTTCTTCCAAGGCTCCCCGAGGTGCCCAGGCCCTCCCTGGCCGCTGGGATGGTCTGGCTGGCTGGCGCATGAAGGGGAAACGGCCAAACGGCGCCCCAGCCCTTTCTTCGCCGCCGCCGCCCGGCCCTTCCTGCTCCTCCTCCCCCAAGCAGAAGCAGCAGGCAGGAGGGGGAAGAAGGGGGGGAGATGTTTTCGCGGCACACCAGATGATCCGTCACGGAACAGTAGTGTGCCGTGGAACAGTGGTTGGGAAAGACTGAATCACACAATGCTTTATCAGTTCTGCTTCCATTCCATCTTCAGTAATACTTTATATATGTGTTTCCTATAAGGTGCTCTTCATTAGCATTCACAGTTCCTTTTCAAATTCCAGTTGGTCCCTTTCAAATCTCATAATATTTCTGTCTAGTGCAAATATTTCTTTCAGTTGCCTATATCTGTACCACTGTAGGTGAATTCCTGCATCATTCAGTTCTTCTTGAGATTTAAATCTGTATTTTTCATCTTCATGTATTATTAAATCTCTCTGTGTAATCCAGTGTGTTGCAAATGAAAATCATGCATAGTTCACATCTTTACCAATCCACACATTGTCTTGCTAGAGAAAAGATATGCCACACAGATGATCAGTAAAGAATAAGGTGTTAACTCTTTGTTATGCAGAGCAACATATATACATACAGTCATGTGAACAGTTGCATTGACTCACACAATGTCCTCTGAGAAAGATTCAAATGGTCCTTGGGTGTCCATGTAATGGTCCTTGGGTGTCCATGTGAAGGGTCTTCTTCCAGCAGCTCAGAAACAAAAATACTGTATTAGTAACAGAAAACTTAAACACGTAACTGTTGCCAAAACTCCCAGGCTCAGCTAGCTTCTGGGCCTAGCCCAACCGATCCACTTCTTGCTTTGCATTTTTCAGTTAACATACTCACCAACTGATTTTTTTTACATGCTCCAACAGTAGTGTTCTCCTTTTTTCCTGTCTAAAGCTTCTTCCATTGAATTTGATAATGGGGTTTTTGGACATAGTCTAATTCTGTACTTGTTCCAAATCCTTAGTATGGCTTGTCTTATAAAATGGTCTGTGTGTACGTTTGCTTTTTGATACCATATATAGACATGTCATCCAAAAGGTAGATCACAGCCTTCTAATGTTAACAGTTTCTCATGTGTTAAGGTTAGCCAATCTTTCATCCAAACCAGTATGGATGCTTTGAAGTACAATTTCAGGTCTGGTAACTCAAATCCTCCCCTTTGCTTTTCATCCTGCAGAATCTTTAATTCTAGGCGTCTTGCCTTGCCATATATATTTGGTTAAACTGAAATGGTAACCCCCCAAAATGGCAATTCAGTTAAAGGACCACTAGTTACCTTGCTCAACTATGGAAGCAGGAAAACACCCCCAGCCAAGTGGCACTGCCAACTTCTCATTTTCTCCCATCTCCACATAATTGACTCAAGATACTAAAATGTCCACTTTAGCCTCACCCCTGGACTTAGAACTGAGCTCAGACTATTGTTTAATCAATGAGTCTTGCCCTCCCCAGGCCAGATATCCATCAGTAAACATTGTTTCCGCTGAAACAATCACTTCCTATATTCATCCTCTTCTGAGGGTGGAAAGGGGCAACACGGATAAAGAAAGCAAACTCAATATTTTTTTCTATTTATTTATTTATTATTTCAATTTATATACCACCCTTCCCAAAAAGGCTCAGGGTGGTTCACAACAATGAATACACAACACAAAGTAGTTAAAACAGAACAAAAACAGATTAGGACCAGAATGGCAGAACAGGGTGGTCTTACAGGCCACGTTATTGCTCGTGCCTCTGCCGGGAGGGTGTTCCACAGAGTAGGCGCTACTACAGAAAAGGTGATCTGGCAAGTCGATGACAAGCGGCAATCTTGAGTGATGGAACCTCCAATAGGTTTTGGTCCATGGACCATAGTGGTATCTGGGGAATGTGCAGGGAGAGGCGGTCCTTCAGATACACTGGCCCCAAACCATGCAAGGCCTTAAAGGTTAACACCAGCACTTTGAAGGCAATCCGGTACTCGATGGGAAGCCAGTGCAAATGCTGGAGGACTGGTGTGATGTGGCATGTTAGTGTCACTCCAGCCAGCAGTCGAGCCGCAGCGTTTTGCACCATCTTCAGTTTCCGGATTGCCGACAAAGGAAGGCCAAGGTAAAGGGCGTTACAGTAGTACAGTCTCGAGATGACCGTGGCCTGGATTACCATGGCTAGGTCGTCACCGGAAAGCCGCCTCGCCTGGCACAGATGGACACTGCTCTGCTCACGGTGGAGACCTGAGCCTCCATCGTCAGCAGAGGGTCCAGTTGGACCTCCAGGCTTTTAACCAGTGGCGACGGACTAACCACCTCACCATCCATTATTGGCAGCCGGAGCTCGCCCCCACCCCCCGGGACGACCCAGTCACAGGATCTCTGTCTTTGACGGTTCACCTTCAACCTGCTGGCCCGTAGCCACCCAGTCACGGCTTCTAGGCACTGATGGAAATAATCAGGTACAGAGTCCGGCCGGCCTTCCATCCTCAGCACCAGCTGGGTGTCATCAGCGTACTGATGACACTCCAGACCGAAACGACGCACCAGCTGGGCAAGTGGACGCATATAGATGTTAAACAATAGAGGAGAGAGGATAGCCCCTTGGGGGACCCCACAATTAAGGGGGACCCTTTCCGAGACCATCCCTCCCCTCTCCACCTGTTGTCCCCGATCTTGGAGAAAGGAGGCCACCCATTTAAGAGCAGTACATGTGCTATAACATCTTTTTGCTTTTTTGTGTTTTTAAGTCCTTGCCTTGTTTTTTAATGGTTTTTAAAGCGATGGTCACTTGTTGGGTTGGTTGGTGTCTTGTGTCTAAATTTGGAGTCATTTCGTCCAGTGGTTTTTTTAGTTATGTTAATCCCACAAACGAACATTACATTTTTATTCATATAGATTTTATAACTATATTCCCTTTTTTGTTGTTTTCAAATGCTGGAATTGCATAATTGAGCTAAAAATAGAACTAAAAATAAGTGCAATCGTCCAAAAAAGCAGGGTTACAAGTGTGTGTGGAAGTATGATTGAGAATTGGTACAACTGTGCTTTTGAAGAAAGGTACAACATCAAAGGCATTCAACATTGCATGGACCCACTATCGACAGTAACACTCTCTCTCGGCATTACTTTGCGATCAAAGATTCTTAGGAAGGATTCATCCCACACTTTTTACAAGCACATTGATGACTAAAAAGGCCAATCTGAGATAGGCAAGTCCAGTTGCAGAAAGCACAGCAGAAAGTCTCCTTGGGTGATGTTGTTTCCAAGTTGCGGTTCTTTCTGCATTGTCGTTTCTCTTCGAGACCCGTTCGGCGTGTCTTCTCGAAAGAGGTTGCAGCATTGTGGATAGTGCGTCTCCATGCCTCCCGATGTGAGGCCAGGGTGGGACCATTTTGGTGATCAATCTGGCTGAGCCTGAGATGTTGTTTTCAGGGAGTCCTTATATCTCTTTTGGGGCGCCTCTCTTGTGCTGACCCGTGGCGAGTTCACCATAGAGTAGTATTTTTGGGAGGCGGTGCTCCTCCATCCTAGAGACGTGCCCTGCACAGCGCAGCTGTGTTCTCAATAGCATGGCCTCAATGCTGGTGATCCCTGCTTGCTCAAGGACAGCAACATTAGTCACATAGTCAGTCCAGTGTATATTTAGGATTGTGCGAAGACAGTGCTGATGAAAATGTTCGAGAGTCGTAGGTGTTGGCGATAGGTGACTCATGTTTCAGACCCATAGAGGAGAATAGACAGTATGATAGCTCAGTATGATAGTATGCAGAGCTGTTTGGGCTGGAAGTCAGCCTGAAGAAAATGGAAGTTCTCTACCAGCCCGCACCACAGGAAGAACACCATCATCCCCACGTCAGCATAGGCAAATCTGTGTTTATGTCCATTCAGCAGTTCACCTACCTGGGAAGCATCATCTCTTCAAACGCCAAGATTGATAAGGAGATACTGTAGATCACAGATTAGCAAAGGCATATAGGAGTGCTCAATGCTCGTGTTATGGACAAAATACTGTTTTTAACTTAAGATAATGTGTATGATGTGTTAATGTTAATTGTATTTTAATGTGTTTTAATGCTGTATGTTTTTGGTTTTATATTGTATTTATTATGTTGGCATCGAATTGTGCCTTTTGTTAGGCCGCTCTGAGTCCCCCCTCGGGGGTAGAGAAGAGTGAGGTAGAAATGTTGGAAATAAATAAATATAGTGCATTCGGAAGCCTTCACAAAAGAGTCTGGAGCAACAAGCACCTGAGGCAAAGCACAAAAATCAGTGTGTGCAGAGCTATCATACTGTCTTCCCTACAGTAACACAACTGTAGTGGAATAATGTGTTAATTGTGCTATTCAAGGTGCTGAACCATATCCTCCACATCAGGGCTGTCCAACTTCTACGGGCCCAAGGGCCGGAATTCCGGTCACTGATCACCTGGGGGGCTGAAGGGCCTGCCTCCGCCCCCGGCTCCGCCCCCTCCCCGGCTCAATTTGCCTGATTGACCTTGAGTTGTGGAGTTGTAGTTCACCTCCATCCAGAGAGCACTGTGGACTCAAATAATGATGGATCTGGACCAAACTTGGCATGAATACTCCATATACCCAAATGGGAACACTGGTGGATTTGGGGGAATGTTTCCTAATACCTTTGAGTTATTTGAGTCCACACTCAAATTGGGACACACCCAAAAAAACCCAAACACCTCAATGCTGTCGCAGGGCTTGATGGGGCCTCCTTTCCCAGAGGCGGGTGGAGGAGGCCCAAAGAGCTCCCTCCCTCCCTGAAGGGAAAACAAGCCACAGGGGCAGGCGCAAAGGAAGCCATGTTGCGCTCCTGCACGGGAAGGCAGCACAACAAGGGGAGGGGCGCGGAGGGAGGCGTCGCCAAGGAAACCGCCGCTGAGGGACCCCTCCCCCCTCACCCAACGTCCCACTGTTTTTAGATTGATTGATTCGAGCCAGGCCCTTCCTTACCCATACTGCGGGAGCCCCGCCACAGGGCCGAAGCGCCAACGCCTCCGCCGTCCCCGAAGAGCCCCGCTGGAGCCGAGGCCAAGCTCAGGCCGTTCGCAGCAGCTCTCCCATCCGCAGGGCGGGAAGCGAGGGCCCTCCACAGGAAGAGGACGGAGCCAGGAGGGCTTTCCTGCCTCACTTCCCTCCTCCCTCTCTCTGAGGGAATGGGGGCTGGCCTGGAAGCAGCCGCGAGGGAGGAGGAGGGAGGCGCGCCCAGGCCAGCCGCAAATCCCGAGGACACGAGATTTCAGCAGCTATCGCGAGACTACGCAGCCACAGACGGATTTTGACCTCCCTCGAAACCTCGTCTGTGGCTAGCATAGTCTCGCGATGCTTGCCTAAACCCGGAAGTAGGTATTATTTCTTTATTATTATTATTATTTATTTGTATTTTATTAAAACAAGTTAGGGGGCCGTAGGGAAGGGGCTCAGGGGCCGTGTACGGCCCCAGGGCCGCCTGTTGGACAGCCCTGCTCCACATCTTAGATAGCTCCTTCAAGCCTGAAACTAAAACTTGGGACAGATCCACCAATCCTCTGACATAGACGTCCCCAGGGATCACTGCAAATCCTGAAAGGTTGGCCAGCCATCCTAGTTTTTTTGCTCTGGCCTCTCCAAAGTCT
>JARBWK010000002.1:203381805-203408184 GCA_030556195.1 Anolis apletophallus
TAGGTTGGACTCTCCAATATACAGAGTTCAATTCCAGAAATTCTGCTGTATTAACCCCAGCAAAACAAATGACGGGAGCATGTTTCAGAAGGAGATAACATACTATTATTCTGTTTCTTATATGCATGCATACACTGTATGTTTGTATTCTAAACTGGGCACCATATACCTGGGCACCATATACCTCCCAGTGAAATGTGTATTCCATTTCCTTATTAGAAGAGGGAATGGATCTTATACATAAAAGAAGAGTGATGGTGGAATATACACAGCACAGAGCGACAGGAAATAACCCTTCCCCCATTCTGTTCAGGAAATTAAAAGTGGTGGAAGAGACATGATGTGTATTTTTCTGTAAATATAGCAAGCTATGCTACACTTTCTGGAGAAGATAAAGTATCGTTGTGTGCCAAGGAAACATAAGCAGTGGTGCTGTAATTACAAACAAATCAGATAAGATGTCAGGTAGCACAGGCAGAAAATGCTGGAAAAGCCACATGAAAGAATCTCTCAGCCGCCAGCAGCAAAATTGGGTCTGACATAAAGATACTTCCTCACCTATCAACTCCCTGCAAGCATTGTCAAAGCATTGTCACAACCATAAATATGAGGGACGCTTCTTGCTGGCAGAGTCTTTCTTTGCACAACCATAAAACATATGAGGGACAGATTCTGTGTTCCCACTTCTTGCTGGCAACCAAAATCCTGCTTTCAACACAGGGGCATTCCCTCTTAAGAAATGTTTATTTTGCATCTCCTTTCTTTTCAGCGCCAACTGAAATCAGTCATTGTGTAGTGGTTGAGAGATGGAACTGTAAATTCCTTGGTTCAAATCTCAGTTTCAGCAACAAAATCTCCAGCTGACCTCAAGTAAGCAACTATTTCTTGGTCTTGATCATGTAAAATTATCTCTTCCTCTTCTTCCTCCTTCTCCTCTTCTTTCTATGCTGCTTTATACCCGTATTACGGCCCTACGGGGCTTATTTGGTGCTGCATCATGGACTTGGCTAACCTTACTTGCATTCCTTTGTGCTCAACCATGCGGACTTGGTGGGAGGGACTGTGTTTGGTGCCAAGGTGATGGCTCCACCCTTACACCTCCCCTTTCTGAGGTCAGCTGAGGGGCTGGATGTCCTCTCTTTGGCCTTTTTCAAGCTCAGCACATGGACGAAGCAGGCCTGGAACTTAAGAGAGGCACCTTCATGCTGCATAAGGCAAGTGAAAGCAACCCCTTTGTTTAAAGGACACTTTTGCAACCTACTTCAAGCTTTTAGAACCATCATTTCTACTTATTCTAAGCCAATAAACCATTGTTTTGAGTTCACCTTTTCTGAGTCCTGAACTCATTGCCTAGAGACTCTCCAGGTTTTTTTGTATCTGGGAAGGCTAGAACGCGAACCCCAGGGTCTTTAGAATTCGTCCATCCTTACTCAGCCCCTTTTTTGGCCCTGGCGGGACGCCACAACCCGGTCTATAGGGAGCACACAACTCCCCTGTTATGCCAGCTCCACTGGCTCCCAGTCTGCTACTGAGCACAATCTCAGAAACAGCCCTCCAATTGGCTGAGAGGCTGGCTAAAAACAGTGGAGGAGGGCTTTTGGTGGGAGGATTTGTCCTCTGTTTCCAAAAAGGAAGAGGAGAGGTGGAGAGATCTTCAGCCTTCTCTGCCAAAGGGGTTCCTAAGACCATCAGAAATATATGTTTTCTGATGGTTTTTGGCAATCCCTCTGAAACCCTCTCATGACCATTCCAGGGGTCCTGATCTCCAGGTTGAGAAACCCTTGTTTAGGACTTTATAGACTAAAGCCAGTACTTTGAATTGTGCTCAGTAGCAAACCAGCAGCTAGTGGAGCTGGCGTAACAGGGGGGTTGTGTGCTCCCTGTACGCCGCTCCAGTGAGCAATCTGTAATACTGTAAGTAAATAAATAAATAAATAATCTCTCTAAAAAGAGACCCTAAGTGGCTAGCATTAAAACATAAATATATAATTTAAAACCTAAAAAACATTAAAATGGGATTAAACATTGAAACTATTAAAAATAAACCATTAAAACTATTAAAAACCTATTAACATACCTAAAATACTTCACAACACCCCCTATCTCCATCTTTTAAAACTTTCCTTTTAAAAAGCCTGCCTGAACAAAAAGGTTTTAGTTCAACTTTAATACTATTAGCAACTGTTATTCTCCGCAGGCTCTCCAAGTAATTACTTATTAATTACTTATTTATACAATTGCAATTTTTTTTTAAAAAAAAGTATGATAAGCCCATTGCTAAAATAGTTCCTTTTACACTTCTTTAAAAACTGGATTCAACAAGCTGGTTGCAGTACAAAATACTCGACTCTTGTCTAACCTTGTTTTCACCTCTGAAACAGAATTCATGGCAAAGCCAGCACTTGAACCATGGGATATTCCTCCTCTACCACATTTCTGTAACTATACAACTAAAATCAATCAATCATTGTATTTACATCACGCTTTTCCCCCCCAAGACTGATACTCAAGTTAGCTAACAGTGACACTGTGAAAGAAATGAAGGTATTGCTCATTACAATCAGCAAAGGACAAGAGTGATCCTCTCAACTCTGCAGGAGTCTACCGTGGACAAGTCTACATAGGGACCACCAAACGCAGCAGCAGTGCCCAGACGCAAATCAAGGAACATGAAAGGCACCTCAAACTAATTCAACGAGAGAAGTCAGCCATAGCAAAGCAGCTGATGAACCAACCTGGATGCAGCATATTATTTGAGAGCACAGAAATGTTCGATCACTCTGACAACCACCATGTCAGACTACAAAGAGAAACCACTGCAATCCGCAAGCATGTGGACAAGTTATGTGACGCCCCCTAGGGGGCTGTATTTATCTGTATTTGGTTTGCCATCCACCTGCATGGCTCTTTGTTCTATAGTCCCTTTGTCCTGGCCATGTGCTCCTTTGTTCTGCCATGTGCTCACCTGAGGGGGGGGGGAGGGTGACCCGCCCTCAACTCCTCCTTGTACCGGAGTTTACCTGAGGGCAGGGCGGCCCTTCTGACCTCACTTCCAGCAAAGTACTTGGACGAAGCAGGCCGAAGTCTGGAGCCAGGCCCAGACAAGGCACTTCAGTTTACGTATAGCCTTCCACCGCTCTCAAAACCAAGGAATTCAGTAGTAGGAAGGACCAACCCTTCATCAGAGGCTGTTTCTTTGTGGACCCAAGGACTTTGTGCGCCAAAAGGACCCTTTGAGGAGCTACAGGAAAATCTGGACTTAAGAGAGGCACCTTCACGCTGCTTAAAGCAAGTGAATGCAACCCCTTTGTTTAAGGACACTTTTGCAACCCACTTCAAGCTTTTTAGGCCACCAGTTGGTTTTCTACTGTTTTGAGTTCACCCATCTGGAGTCCTGGGCTCATTGCTTAAAGATTCTCCAGGTTTTTCCTTTATGGGAAGGCTGTAACGCGACCCCCAGGGCCCTATAGAATTCGTCCATCCTTTTAAAGCCCCCTTTTGGGCCCTGGCGAGGCGCCACAAGTTATTATTATTATTAACTTTATACCCCGCCACCATCTCCCCAAGGGGACTCGGGGCAGTTTACATGAGGCCAAGCCCAATGACACATAATAACAACATAACAGCAAATAATAAACAACAATGCAATCAATATACCTACACACAGGCAATAACAGACAGTTTAAAACAGTTTAAAAAGTTCAGCAGAAAGAAATTATGAAAATGAACAAAATCTGGCTACATGTTTTTTTTTTAAAAAAAAAAAACCTCTAAAATCTGGGCAATAAATAAAGAACAACACTCAGAAAACAGGAATTCCAAACAGGAAACAATCAGGGTCAGCTAATAACTCCCAACAAAGGTTTCCCCAGGCAGCAACCAGCCAAGCATTGAAAGTGGCCATTTGCAACATTAACACCCGCCTCAGTTCTTTCTCACACCCTGGACACTCCAGATATATAAACCTCACTTGCCTAGTTTCTAACAGACCTCACAACATCTGAGGATGCCTGCCATAGATGCAGGTGAAAAGAATGCTTCTGGAATATTATTTATTATTATTCAGTCTTATATTCCGCTCCTCCCTGCAGGCTCGGGGCGGATCACAACAGATATCAATAAAAAACATCAAAAACGACAGTGTTAAAAAACCACAGTGGTTACAAATTCTTAGAACTCATGGACATGGTCATGCAATGCATTACGGCTTAACCAAAAGCGAGTTTTAAAAGGGCAGTCTTGCACGCTCTCTGGAAAGGAACAAGCTCTCGGATTGCGCGAGTCTCAGGCGGAAGAGAATTCCACAGCACAGGGGCTGCAACAGAAAAGGCACGTTGCCTAGTTGTGGACAAATGGCAGGAGCGGACTGATGGAATTTCTAACAAATTCTGCTCCTCAGAACGCAGTGATCTCGGGGGAACGTACGGGATAAGGCGGTCCCACAGGTACACAAGCCCTAGACCGTATAAGGCCTTAAAGGCCAGAACCAACACCTTGAAGGCAATTCGGTACTCAACAGGAAGCCAGTGCAGTTGCCGCAAGATGGGAGTGATGTGCTCTCTCACCGGTGCTCCCACCAGTAAGCGAGCAGCGGCATTCTGCACTAGCTTGAGTTTCCGAATTGTCGACAAGGGAAGGCCAACGTAGAGGGCGTTACAGTAGTCCAACCTCGAGATGACCGTCGCTTGGATCACCGTGGCCAGGTCCTCCCTGGACAGGTAGGGTGCCAGTCGCCTAGCCTGTCGGAGATGGAAGAATGATGCTTTGCTGACCATGGAGACCCAAGCTCTTAACAAGGGATGACGGGCTAAGTTGCTCGCCATCCAGGGTAGACAACCGGCACTCATCCAGCCCAGGGCGACCGGCCACAAGATCTCCGTCTTCAACGGATTCACCTTCAGCCGGCTGAAACGCAGCCATCCAGTCACGGCTTCAAGGCATTGATGGAAACAATCGGGTACGGTATCCGGCCTGCCGTCCATTCCCAGCAGCAGCTGGGTGTCATCAGCGTACTGATAACACTCCAGACCAAAGTCGCGGGCCAGCTGGGCCAGGGGGTGCATATAAATGTTGAATAATAAAGGAGAGAGGGGGACCCTGCAACTTAATGGGCGCTTCCCAGATACCTCCTCTCCCCTCTCCACACGTTGTCCCCGGTCCCGGAGGAAGGAGGTCACCCAGTTAAGGGCAGTCCCCCTCACCCCAGTCACGGCTAAACGGTGGGTCAACAATGAGTGGTCTACTGTATCAAACGCTGCTGTTAGATCTAACAAAACAAGCAGTGCTGATCCACCCTGGTCCAGCTGGCGGCGAAGTTGGTCTGTAATAGCGACAAGCACGGTCTCCGTCCCATGCCCAATACGGAAGCCGGACTGGAAGGGATCAAGCCCAGCTGTGTCATCTAAGAACCACTGCAGCTGATCTGCTGCTGCCCTCTCAATCACCTTGCCTAAAAATTGGAAACCGGGCGGTAATTGGAGGGAGCTGAAGGATCTAGATTCGGCTTCTTCAGCAGCGGTCTTACCATTGCCTCTTTCAAACCCCCTGGGAATATGGCCGGACATCCTGGAAAACTTACAGCAATCTATACGTTACAACTGTTATATGGCTTATTAATTACTTTGTCATTGGGAAAAGAAATTAATTATGATTAACTAGTTATTTACAAGGTGTGAATGATGAAGTGTTTCGCAAGGGTGTTTTAACGATTGCTAAGATATTATACATGAAGTGCTTTATCACTGAAGAAATCATTACATCCTAATGATGCTAAGTTCCATTGTGGAAGTTCAAACCACAGCAGCAGTTTTGTCGTGCAATGAAAACCTGTGGCTTCCAACGGACTGAAATCAGTCCTACGACTCACTACATCAGTGTTTCCCAACCAGTGTGCCACGGCACACTAGTGTGCTGTGAGCAATCATTAGGTGTGCCGTGGGAAATTGGAACCTCCAATACCCTTTCTTCCCCCTCCTGCCGAACACTTTTTCTTTTCCACTCGGGCTCCCTTCTTCCCAGCCTTGCTCTGCTCGCTTTGCCTCGCTTTTCTCACGCTGCCGCTTCTGCCGCCATTTTGATCCAAGGGGACAGCGTGAGCGTGTTCAGGAGGGGAGGGGGGAGAGAGGAAGATGTGACCCGTGTGGGTACTACTGCGCAGACTCGCCCCACGTTTTCCTTCCTCCCCTCTCCCCTCCTGAACAATTTTTTGATTGATGGTCCTTCCTTGGGTTAGTATTAGTATGTTTTGGCAGCAATTTGTCCAGTGGTTTTTGAGTTATGTTAATCCCACAAATGAACATTACATTTATATATATATATATATATATATATATATATATATAGAGAGAGAGAGAGAGAGAGAGAGAGAGAGAGAGAGACAGCGCAGGCAGAAAAGCAAACAGCACAGGGAAGCATGTCTGTGTAGGAGGGTGAACAATAGGAAGAACTTCCTGACTGAGAACTGTTCAGCAGTGGAACTCTCTGCCTCAGAGTGTGCTTCCGTCTGGCTGCTCTCTTTCCAGCCGGCTTCCCTGAGGACCGGGTACGTTTTTGTGTTTCTGTTTACCAACTATTACTACATTTAAAAGCATATTAACTATATGTATTACTGTGTTAGAGTGTCATTTTGTGTCATTTTGGTTGGCGGTGTGCCCCAGGATTTTGTAAATGTAAAAAACACTGCACGGCGTTATAGCCTTCTTCACTCTGGTGAGAATCTTGGATTTCTTTTTAAACTGCAGCAATTACTTCTAAATTTGTATCTATAAATATACATTACTCGATGCAGATCATATACAGACCTTTTTCATCTTTTGTCTGTTTCATCTTTTATCGTTATGTGTTTGGGAGAGATACTTTCCCTCCCTTTCAGTAATGCACTAATGGTCACCTTGTTGCACTAATTGGTGTGAGGCACTGCAAACAGGAGGGAAGCTGACATCTTAGAAAGCAACTCGAAAGAACTCTACATGTTTCTCATTATATCTAAATAAATGGGAAGGCTTTAAATTATAGGAGATATTTTTCCTAGAAGCATAATAACTAAGGGGGTTAAAAGAAACGACAAAGAGCATGCCAGGTCCTGCTGAGGTGCAAGAGAAGAGAGTGCTTCAAATAAAATGGTAAATGATCCCATTGTCTTTCTCCCGCCCGCCTTTAAAGCAATATTAATGGCAGACACCATGAAACTGGGCCCTACATACATACCTGCTCTCTTTGTCTGTGTCCTGATGAGTAAACCATCCCAGGCGATACTTGGGATAGCATTTCATCTCTTCTCAGTGAGGGCAGAAGCATTTTTTTTCATAGCGAGACTGGTGAAAAGAGTGTGCCATAAAGCTAAGGAATCGTTTTCATCCTTCTGCTTTGTGTGAAGTGACCAAGGGGTGAAAGTAGGCTTATGTTGATGCCGACGAAAGGACATGTAGCATTTTGTTGGGAAGTTCCATCATTGCAAATCATGATTAGCATGACTTGTGTGTTCTATAATGTTTTTATTTTTCCAGAATTATTTATTTATTTATTTCCAACATTTCTACCCCGCTCTTCTCTACCCCCGAGGGGGGGACTCAGAGCGGCCTAACAAAAGGCACAATTCGATGCCAACATAATAAATACAATATAAAACCAAAAACATACAGCATTAAAACACATTAAAATATAATTAACACATTCTCTTCAGATAAAAACAGTATTTTGTCCATAACAGACGCATTGAGCCATATCCATCAACTTGCTGTTACAAATCCAGTCCAAAGTGCTAATGTGCAAATGCTTGGTCCCACAGCCAAGATTTCACTTTTTTCCTGAATGCCAGGAGAGATGGTGTTGATCGTATGTCGCTTGGAAGCGCATTCCACAGACGGGGAGCCACCACCGAGAAGGCCCTCTCTCTCGTCCCCACCAACCGCATTTGAGAAGTTGGCGGGAGCGAGAGCAGGGCCTCCCCGGCTGATCTTAAATTACGAGGTGGGACGTAGAGGCTGATGCATTCAGACAAGTAAGCTGGGCCAGAACTGTATAGAGCTTTAAAGGTCAAAACCAGCACTTTGAATTAAGCTCGGAAATGGACAGGCAGCCAGTGGAGCTGACACAACAAGGGGGTGGTATGCTCCCTGTATGTAGCTCCAGTTAGTAATCTGGCTGCCGCCCATTGGACTAATTGTAATTTCCGAACTGTCTTCAAAGGCAGCCCCACGTAGAGTGCATTGCAGTAATCTATTTGGGATGTGACCAGAGCGTGGACGACCGTAGCCAGACATCCCAAGGTACTGGTGCAGCTGGCACACGAGTCTTAACTGTGCAAAAGCTCCCCTGGCCACTGCCGAGACCTGGGGTTCCAGGCTCAGCGATGAGTCCAGGATCACTCCCAAGCTGCGAACCTGCGTCTTCAGAACAGAGTAGCAACAGAGTTATGCCATCCTGATCACAACACAAGCAGACCTACCTGTTGGGCCATTGTGAAATATGTGCAATGTGTTACATTCCACAACAAGAGCCTCCGTTGTACAATGGGACATCTTACATGGTGCCCCATTGTGTATTGGTGCACTTGAATAGCGTGGTTGCATAATGGGTCAGCAACTAGGAACCTTATCACATTAAGAAATACTCCATTTCTGAGACTGTTTGAGAATGATTTTGATTGGGTCCCTTCATATGACTTTTGCCCCTTCTCATCAGTATTCCATTGGAATCTGTCTGCAAAGCGTCACAGAAATAGATGATTTGCAGACAGAATTCTAATTGTTTTTTGAAATTCTACAGATTTTTCCGTTGCTGAAGCACTGTTTTTGTGTATGAAAGGAAAACTTGTATGCAACCCATCAGCAATGATACTTTTTAAAGGTCACAGAGTGATGTAGATGGTGTTTTGAATGGATTGGGAGGGGCCAGCCTTCCGTGGTGTGATCAGTCGAAGCGCAGTATTTTCAAATCATAAGAATCATAATAATCAGTTGTAATGTATGCATCCCATCCTACAAAAAATATGAGATGCATATTGATATAAACGGATTATATCAGCGTACAGGGAGCATACAACTCTTCTGTTGCTTCAGCTCCACTGGTGGCCATTTTGCTATTGAGCCCTATTTAAAGTGCTGGTCTTGGCCTATAAAGCCCTAAATGGTCCTGGTCCAACTTACCTCTTCGAACGTACCTCCTCGTATGAGCTACTAGAGCTTTAAGATCATCTGGGGAGGCTCTGCTCTCAATCCTATCCTACTCGCAAGTGCAATTGGTGGGGACAAGAGACAGAGCCTTCTCAGTGGTGGCTTTGGAACTCTCCCCAGTGACATCAGGCAAGCTTCATCCCTTCTAGTTTTTAGAAAAAAGTTAAAGACATGGCTTTGCACACAAGTGTTCGAAGAATGAGTGATTACGGACTTTGACACGGTTTGAATATGGATTATGAACAAGGATCTTGGACAAATGGAACTGTGCACTTTATATGTTTTAATCTGTTTATTGGTTTAAAGTGATTATTGACTAATTATTAACCGTTTTAATGGAGGGGGTATGTTTTTGTTTTTATTGTTGATTTTTACTGATTTTACTGATATTGAATTGTATAGGAGTTATAAGCCACATTGAGTCCCCTGAGGGGGTGAAAGTTGGGGTATAAATGAATAATGAATAAATAAATAAATAAATTCCAATGTGATAAGGTCCTAGGTCTGTCATCATAAAGTTATACATCACATGTCGTAGCTGAGCCTTTAAGTAGCACTGAAAGTATGGAATTGGGAAAGCGGGTTACTCGCGAGCAAGAATCAGACGAAGAGCAACAAAGGAAAAGGATCTGGCAAATACTTGGGGAATCTACTGATGAAGACTCTTTGAAGGTTTCTCTGGGGATGATGGGTCTGTCAGTGAGGAGCCAACTATGGGAAGTGTGGCTGGAAATCCTGAGCATGGTTCTAGTGCTATGGACTGGACTAGAGTGCAGGAGGTGCGCAATGGTTGTGCAGATGGGAATTGGAGTTCTGAGGATCAGTCTTCATCCTGGGGGGAGCTAAGTCTTGACAGGAGATGGAGAGATTGGAGAGGGAGGCAACAGGCTACACCTGAGGCTGCCATCGCAGCTGAAAGGACTAATGAGGGAGTGTTGGCTAGTTCCAGCTCCAATGAAGATTTGTGAATAAAAAAGGGGCTTGGAATCTGGTGTCCTTTGCAGTTAGCAAGGTGTTGCTGGGTGCCCGGGTCTTGTCCTGTATGCTGTGTTTTTCCTGGTTCCTGTGCTTCTGTGGACTCGCTTTAAAACATGAGTTTGGGTCCTACATGGACTTGAGTATAGAAAGGGATGGTTTCTGGGGTTTGGTTCCCTTTTGGCTACATTTTATATTCCTTCCTATGTGTTAGGTTGCCGCCGCCTTCTTCACAACTGACCTGGTTGGCTGCATTGCTTCTGCTGCTTCTCCCTCGCTGGCTTTGACATGATTCAGCAGAGGGGTTGCTGGTCTCCTGTATTCGACCATTGGCTTGTTCAGACATCTCTTCACTTTTGGCTGCTCCTCCAATTTGACGACATCAGCATGAATGACAACGTGTGCTTTTTCCTTTGTGTAGTGCTTTATTACACAATTTAATGCAGGTTTTCCAGCGATATAATCCAGATTTTATGTTCTATTGATTCTCTGACCATTTGGTCATTATTTTTGAGTTGTTTTGCCATTCACACTGAAGTTAACATGTTCCTGGCTCTTTTTGCCATTTTTTGAGTTGACTGAGCTGTTTTGAAATAAACTGTGTTTCACTTACTACCCAGTCTGGCTCTTTAAGTCTTGCTCTTGACCTCTCGCCAAGCGAGTCCGGAGATTTGGATTAGAATGTTTCCAATATGCTGATGACACCCAGCTTCTCCTAAAACTAGAACCTGGAACAACTTCAGTACCAGATAACTTCACCCGGTGTCTTGGAGCGGTGACAAGATGGCTACGTGCCCATAAATTGAAAGTAAATCCAGCAAAAACTGAAATCTTGTGGCCTGGCCGCCCATCAGAATTGGTCGGGCTATTACCATCTTTTGAAGGGGAGCCGTTAGCTCCATCCCCCACTGTGAAGAGTCTCGGTGTTATCCTGGATTCCAAAATGACGATGGAAGCCCAGATTGCCTCCACTAGTAAAAGGGCCTTCTTTCATCTACGCCAAGTGAGGCAGTTGGTGCCTTATTTACCAACAGAGGCGCTGGCTACGGTAATCCATGCCACAGTTACGTCGAGGCTGGATTACTGCAATGCTTTGTATGTGGGCTTACCTCGAGCAGCAATTCGCAAGATCCAAATTGTGCAAAATGCAGCTGCTAGACTCCTCACAAGAACATCAATGAGGTGCCATATAGCGCCATCTCTGCAGCACTTACATTGGCTGCCTGTTGAACACAGAGTCCTCTACAAGACCCTGATCCTAGCATTCAAGGCTCTCCGAGGTCAGGGTCCTCCATATCTAAGAGACCGTTTAATGCCACTCCACCACCAGAGACTGCCACGGTCAGCTCATGAGAATCTCCTCTATGTCCCTGGCCCTAGAGAGGTCCGTTTGGAGTCCACAAGGCAGAGATCCTTCTCAATCGCAGCCCCAACCTTGTGGAACTCTCTACCGCCAGACCAAAGAGCCACTCCTGATCTACATACATTTTTAGGGACGCTCAAGACATGGCTCTTCAGAAGAGCCTATGATTGTTAAGTAACAAGCAGTGACTATGTAACCTGTTTATTTTAATTGTGTAAGTCGCCCAGAGCACCTTTCGTGGAGGGCGACTCCTAAGAAATAAAGTTAGTTAGTTAAAGACGTACTATGTTGCGACATCACAGCTTTACACTATTTGCAGGGAAGGATGCAAGGTCTCATGGGTGACTGAAAAAAGCCCATGGGTCAAAGGCTCCTGACCTTTTTTATGTGGTGGAAATGCTCCAGAAATCATTTTGAAATGAGAATTCAGTCCTATGAGAAAACTGGCCTCAATATCTATGACCCAATGTCCCTGGAAAAACAGCAAACCACAACTCTAGCAGGACCTACGGCCCAGTGGCAGAGAATTTCTTTTGCACATAGAAGGTCCCAGATTCAGCCTGTGGCATCTTTTTGAACTTTGAGCTCCACCTTTTTTTGAGACTGGGATTCAGATCAAGCGTACAAATTAAAATGATTACAACAGTTAAAATTTTACCCAAAAAATCGACATGGAAATACAATTGAACTACTAATGATATTAAAATACTCAGAATGATTTTAAAACACTTTAAAACTATCTTTTTAAAAATAAATATATAGCATTCTCAGATGTTTTCCTTTAAAAACTTTCACTTCAAAAGGCAGGCAGGCAGGCATGGCCTGCCATTAGAAGGACGGCAAGGAAGGCGCCGTTCTACATTTCCCAAAGGAAGGGATTTCCAGAGCCCAGGGGCAGCCACTGAGAAGGTCCTCTCTCATGAATCATACCTGATGTGGTGTTTCAGCCTGGTGCTCATGTACATGCTAGGGATGATGGGGAAAATGCTGATGGAATTGTCCCTGCAAATGCTGGTGATGGGATGCTTAGTGAGAATTCTGAGATGCAAAGTGACCTTTCAGATGAGGCTTGCTTTCCTGGGAACAGTTCTCCTCCCAGGGCTTCATTCGATGAGAATTCTTGTGTTCAGGACTTTGAAGGTCTTGATGTTGATAACGGGACACCTGGGAATTTTAATGAGCTTACATGTAACCGCCGAGATAGCATTTGGCAATCTAGGCAGGCTGCCAGCCTCCGACGTAGCAGTTGGTTTGCAAACCGAAACTGATTTGTCTTTATATTAGAAGGCTAGAGAAATTGTCTTCAGTTTCCAGGCTTCGTTTAGAATACCATGCCAGATCTTGTCTTGTCTCCAAGCTCCTGATTTTGCCTAGGCCTTGTGCACGATTTGCTCCTATAGCTGCCTTGTATCATTCATGGGATTTTTATCAAGCATTTTACCTTTGCCTTTGGATTTTGGGACTATATCTTTGCCTTTCGAATTTGGGACTATTTGAACTGTGTGTTTTACCTTGGATATATTCTACTATTGATCTTTTAACCCTTTTGTTGGACACTATAATTCAATAAAAGCCTATTCAGAGACTGTCTGTTGTGTGTGTGACTAGGGGGATGCTCCTTGTCTGAAGTGCAACACCTGAAAAGGTGATGGAATGGAAAGAAGAACTTACCAGGTTTCTATGAGCCTGACAATATCTTTCAGGGTGCATATACACCTCACCAGCCACGGGTAATCTTTGGCCCTCCAGGTATTTTGGTCTTCAACTCCAGAATTCCTAACAGCCGGTAGAATTAATACAGTTTGATGCTGCTTTAACTGTCATGGTCTTTAGCCTTCTCTTTAGACATCTGCTGCCTCACCAAACTACAAATCCCAGGATTCCATAACATTACGTTATGTCAATTAAAGTGGTATCAAACTGCATTAATTCTACAGTGTAGATCAGGGGTGCTCATTAGGTTGATGGCGATCTACTGGTAGATCGCGTAGGGTGCCCTGATAGATAGCAGTCAGTGTGGGAGGAAGGCTCAGTCCCGCCCCGCAGGCTCCTGACGCCGCCCAGGTGCAGAAGGAGGTTGGACTGGATGGCCCTTGGAGGTCTCCTATTCTAGGAACCCGTTGTTGTTATTATTAGTAGTTGTAGTAGTAGTAGCAGAGGCTGAATGAATATTATTATTATTATGAATAAATTTAGGGGCTTATACTCACATTTGGTTGATTCAGTCTTAAAATATATGGCTCTCACTGAAATAAATTTCCAAATATTTTGCTTTTATGGTTCTCTGAGTAGTGGGTAGGTAGATCATATTGACTTGGCTGTTTTATAAGTAGGTCACATGCAGAAACAGTGTGAGCACCCCTGGTGTAGATGCACCCTAGGGAACATTCCTAATACTAACAGAGGCCAGCCAGCCCAATAAGGAAAAAAGACATCCCAGCCTTCAAATAAAGCACATTCTTTGTAAGAAGGGACACCTGGCAACCTTAAATGTAGTCCCTGGATTTCGATTTATTGTCTTCCAGGTGCTCTTTCTTCTAATCACATGGCTCTTGTTAAACAGAATGGCATTTTTATTTCTGGGGATTGCACTCAGGAAAAGTTCTTACTGTGTAATCTACCCTGATAGGGACTGCATTTGTTTTGCATTAGCCCTTAGCCTCTGAAAGAAAATACTTGATTACAACATGAAGATTGTAAGAAGTAAGAGGTCAAGTGTTATATTTCTGTTTCTTCTTACCCCCACAAACAACAACAATGCCGGTACAAAATATTTGCATCTCATATAATTGGTGGCAACTCATTCCCATCAAGTAATTTCTGTTTCCATGTGTTTTAGATCAGTGATTCATCAGACAGACTTTCCAGAATGTAAATATTGTGGTTCTGCTTTGAGATAGGCCTAGCATCAAACAGCATCTTGCAGCATTTTTCTGCTGCTACGGGGAAAGTCCCACATGGCAATCACAATCAGCTAGACAATAATGAGTTAGAAAGCCGATCTCTATGGAAGAAGCTGGCTCAAGAGCTATGCAAGAATATTAGGATAACCCTGTTGGAAAGAAAACACTGACGATCAATTGAGTTCATTAGGCATCACACACCATTGGGATACAAACTAAAAGCATAGCACAAAGGCAACACTTCTTCCATATTCTCCAACTGTTCTCATTTGGGAAAAACAGCCCTGATTACTCTTTTCTCAATCCACCAATTCAGTTACTTTTATAATGCCCCATTTTTTTAAAAAAATCCACCAACATCCTCCTTTTGTTCTAGCTTCTTTCAGTTGTTGCAAACTGGATACAAATTGCAAAAATAAATTGTCCAAAATTGTCCACATGGATGGCTGAGATGGCACCACCATAGCTTTGCATGTGCAAGGGTGACACACCTCGCGCCCAGAACAATATGCAGACACAAGTGGTTAGATGAAAATGGCCACAACTCATTTATTGAAAACAGGAGCAAAGGGTTGGCGGCCATGCATGGGTCCTAGATCAGGGTAAATCAGTCCCCATGAATGTCCAAAGGCGTTTGCAAGCCTGGGGTGCGAGCGGCCCAATGTCTGTCCACAGAAACTCGGCACCCCAGGGGGCCTGGGCATTATCCCCCCTAACAACCAAGGGGAGCGATAAGCCAGCCTGATCCAGGGGCCAGGCCACACGCCAAACACTGAATTGCGACAAAGAACATAAAAAGCACATAACCAAAACAGAGCGACAATGAAGTGCAGTGAAACAAAAAAGGACTGGCTCCACACGTGGCCTAGCATCCCCGGGCAGCCTTAAGTAAGCTGCCCAGGCGGAAGTACAGGCCAGCCGGAAACAAGGAGGGGGCAGGGCAGGGCCAGCCCCCCTCCCATTGGCCGGCAGGCGTTGGTGGCAGGAAGCCATCCCGCCACCCCCAGGGGCTTCTGGGGGGAAGAAGCCCCTGACAAAGCCAAGATGGCGCGAGGGCAACGCTGTCCCGCAACCCACTCGGCCGGTAAGTCGGCCAAGCCCATTCTGATGGTTCAATGTGCAATAACTTAGTTTCATAAACAAAATTATTTTGAAATGTTATATAAAATGACCTTTAGGCTATGTCAGTGCTGTCCAACTGGCGGCCCGGGGGCCATACACGGCCCCCAGCCTGTTGGACACGGCCCCCGCTATGCCCCCGGCCGCCATTTTTATTTTTTTTAAAAAAATCTATTTTTTTTAAAAAATGGTGGCTGGGGGGGAGGGGGAGGCGGGGCAGGGAGGAGGAAGTGAGCTGGCTCCTCCTCCTTCGCCCTTCCTCCTTCCCCTCCCTGCACCGCGGCTCGCGATTGGATCTGCGGCGCATCCGCGGGGGAGGAGGAGGGGCGAAGGAGGAGGAAGTCAGCTGGCTGCCTTCTTCCTCCTTCGCCCCTCCTCCTTCCCCCCCCGCGCCAGCGCTCAGGATCGGGCGCGGGTGGGGAAGATGAGGGACGAAGGAGAAGGCTGTCAGCTGACGGCCTTCTCCTTCGTCCCTCTTTCCCCCCGCGCGCACCGGCACCCGGGATCCGGGCAAAGGCGTGGGCGGGGGGAAAGAGGAGGAGGAGGGAGAGTTCTCCCTCCTCCTCCTCCTCCACTTTCCCGGCGCCGCTTCCACCGGCGCTGCGGCAGGAGGGGAAGAGGAGGAGGAGGGAGAGTTCGGCCTCCTCCTCCTCCTCCTCTTCCACCGGCCCAGGAAAGAGCGGAGCCCAGGAAAGAGGAGGAGGAGGAACTCTCCCTCCTCCTTCTCCTCTTTTCCCCCCCCGCCCTGGCCCATGCGCACCGGAGAAAGAGGAGAAAGAGGACGAAGGAGAAGGCAGTCAGCTGAGGACCTCCTCCTCTTTTCCCGCTGCTTTCCCCTGCTGGGAAGGGCAGGAAGGTGCGCCGGGAAGGGCAGGAGGGTGCGGCCTCCTCCTCCTTCCCGGTGCCGCTGGTGTCCCATGCGCCGCGCCGGAGAAAGAGGAGGAGGAGGGAGAATGACAGTTTAGGAGGGGCTGGGGTGGGGCGGGGGCGGGGGGGGGGGGGCGGGGGGGGGGCAGGGCCTGCCCCCAGGTCATCAGTGACCTCAAGTCCGGCCCTTGGCCGGTTAGAAGTTGGACAGCACTGGGCTATGTGAATAAAGTATATATGAAACAAACAGCTAAATGAACGTCATGCTTAGACTTGGTTCCCATCTCCAAGATACCTCATTATCTGCATATATGCAAATACAAATATTCCAACATCTGAAAAAGTCTGAAATCCAAAACACTTCTGCTCCCAAGCATTTCGGATAAGCAATACTCAATATGAGTTGCTGTGAGTTTTCCAGGCTGTGTGGTCATGTTCCAGAAACTTTCACTCCAGACATTTCACCCACATCTATGGCAGGCATCCTCAGAGGTTGAGGATCTGTTGGAAACTAGGCTAGTGAGGCTTATATATCTGTGGAATGTACTTACTTAGGTAATCCCTCTTAGCTCGAGGATGACTGTCTTTCAGATTTGATGATTTAGTGGTGGGTCCGTAGGTGGCTGTGGAGCCCTATTCTTGATCCGCATACTCTCCTGCAGTGAGGACATTGGTTTCCAGACAGAATGCAGTCCTGATCAGGGTTGGCTTGATGCGCCTTCCTCTTGGCACGTTTCTCCCTTTCTCCCTCCATTCGTGCCTCTTCGAATTCTGCAGCACTGCTGGTCACAGCTGACCTCCAGTTAGAGCGCTCAAGGGCCAGGGCTTCCCAGTTCTTGGTGTCTATGCCACAGTTTTTAAGGTTGGCTTTAAGCCCATCTTTAAATCTCTTTTTATGTCCACCAACCTCTGTGGAATGTCCAGGTTGGGAGAAAGAACTCTTGTCTGCTTGAGGCAGGTGTTAATGTTGCGAATGGCCACCTTAATTAACATTTGATGGCCTAGCAGTTTTCAAGGTCTACATATCAAGGGTCAAAAACTGCATCTTGCCCTAAATTGCAACCCCTGCTACATATTTTACCTCTGGCCCTTGACACAGAGTGTAGCACCCATGGGCTCGTGTCGCCGTTCGGAAAGTAGAGACTGGAGACGCCGGGCCCTAGATCGTCGGGGTTCCAGGCCGAGGGATTAGAACGGCCCGTGGGAACTGATCGTCAGTTCTCCGGCCACGTCTGATCTGAAGGGCGTTGAAGCGGAGTGAATCTTGGAGCCTAGTTTGCTCGGATTGAATCCGGGAGCCTTGCCAAGCTTCTTAGCCTATTTGCCTTGGATCTAACTTTTGGAACTTTGCTTGCTTTACTGAACTGCAGCTTCGTGCTGTTTGCTCAATCCTATGAACTTTTTAAGTGAATTGCCTTTTTGGATTTGTTTTACTAAATAAACATAGTTAGCCTTTATTACGTCTCCGTGTGTGTGTTAAAGGGGCAGTTCTAAGTCGGCGATTGTGACACAGAGGCACCCTATTCTGTCAATTAACTGTAAAAACAACTCCAAATTCAAATGCTATCTTCCCTCATTGGAAATATATTCATCTACATTCCTTTTTAAAACCTTAAACATCTTTAGCCCTTCCATGGCTTAAAACAACAACCAAACTTCCAAGCAAGTTCCTACACCCAGTGTTTCCCAACCTTTTTTGAGCCGCGGCACACTTTTAACATTAAAAAAATCCGGGGGCACACCACCAACCAACATGACACAAAATGACACTCTAACACAGTAATACATATAGTTAATTGACCTTGAGTTTTGGAGTTGTAGTTCACCTACATCCAGAGAGCACTGTGGACTCAAACAATGATGGATCTGAACCAAAACTGACAAGCGGGCTCCTCAGGCAGTAGAGCAGGCCCAGGGCCACCACTAAGCCCAGGTTCCGGCCCAGGGTCCCGCAAGCCTCAGCCGCTCCCATTGCCATGAGTAGCAGCTCACGGGCAAAAGGGATGGTGTGGGAGAGGGAGAAGGCAGCAATTCCCCATCCCCGGCGCCGCTCTCCGCCATGACTCCAGCCCCTCGCTTGCTGAGGCCGTGTGGAGGAGGAGGGGAGCGGCGCCAGGGATGGGGGCCGCTGGACTCCGGCCCCTCGCTTGCTGAGGCCGTGTGGAGGAGGAGGGGAGCGGCGCCAGGGATGGGGGCCGCTCTCCACCATAACTCCCACCATGACTCCGGCCCCTCGCTCGCTGAGGCCGTGTGGAGGAGGAGGAGCATGAGTGGCGGATGGGCTTCAGCCCCTCCCACTGAAGCCCATGCACCGCTCATGCTCCTCCTCTGCGCGGCCTCAGCGAGCGAAGGGCCAGAATCATGGCGGAGAGCAGGGACTCAATCAGGCACGAGCAAGCTTCCGCCGCTGGGAAGGGGGCGGGGCCCAAGCGATGTCACCCTTCCCTCCTCCCTCCCTCGATTGGAGGCTGGCTGGGGAAATGGCTGAAGGAGGCAGTGCCCCGGCCCCTTCTTCTTTTTCTTCGCCGCCGCCCGGCCGTTCCTCCTTCTCCTCCCCCAAGCAGCAGGAGTTCAGCAGGAGGGGGAGAAGGGGGGGAGACGTTTTTCGCGGCACACCAGATGATCCGTCACGGAACAGTAGTGTGCCCCGGAAGAACGGTTGGGAAACACTGCCTACACCAATGATCTTCCTCCCCCTCTCCATATGTGGAATGGATTATGGGGATTCCAATCAATTGAAACTACTCCAGCACATTTACCTTTCAGAGAGTTAGGACTCTCCTTTGTTCTCTCATCTTCTGCAATTCTTCAAGATGTTATGATCTAAATAAACACTTTATTTCTCTAAAGCAAGAAAAATCCTTTTCAGTACTCCAAATTTCTTTTGTTTCACTGAAAAGAATCATGTCCTACGCCTGAAACCAAAAGTGTTACTTTGCTCTCTCATACTGGAAAAGAATAATCAATTCGTGATGCCAACCGGAAGCGGAAGCGACGCTGGAGGAAGAAGACCTCTGGTGGCCTAGAGAAGCACCAGGATGCCCTCCAGACCACCCAACTACAGGATAGGGTGGCAAACTGGTGGCTTCGGGGATTACCTAAAGCCCTAGAGGCCACAGAAAAGCCACCATATGGAAGGAAACCCAGAATCTTCAGAACAAGGACCTTCTGGGGTTTGACCCCCGGCAGCTGGTCTAGATCGGACCCTTACAATTCAAAACCTGACCTCCCAGAGGGGACCATGGGTTTAAGAACTGCCTCCGGTCCCAAGAAGGTCAGCCCTCCCCCTGCCAAGGTCGATTTCCACTGGAAACCCTTTGGAAGACTTTTAGATAGAATTACCTAGGCAAATACCTCCCATTCCTCTGACCCTGTAGATAAGACTCTAGCTTGCTGTACTGTACCCCTCTTTGTTCTCAGTATGTTGTGTTTATTTATATTGCTGTGTGTGTTGTGCTATTGTAAAAGCCGTAAGGGAGTGGCGACTAATAAGTTCAAATAATTAATTAATTAATTAATAATGTTGAGAATAACTTTCCCACATTGGAAAATAATATCCCACTTCTGACACCAATTATGAACAGATGCCTCTTCTCAAGAAGCTGTACGGGAGTGGCGACTAATAAGTTCAAATAATTAATTAATTAATTAATAATGTTGAGAATAACTTTCCCACATTGGAAAAGAATATCCCACTTCTGACACCAATTATGAACAGATGCCTCTTCTCAAGAAGCTGATCAACTTCAACAAGAAGAATGGTAAGAATGAATGATTGAATGTTAGAATATATGTGTAAATGTTGATGCAATACCCCCCTTTGTCTATGTAACCAATATAATTATTATAAAACCCAGTTAATTCAACCTATTTAATTTTTTTAAGTACTTATGACATTAGAGTCCTTCAAGAGGTCTGTGACCCTTTCTATTAGAGCCATGGAAACAAAACAGCCCTCTTTCAATGGAGGCCTATTTCCACCAGGCTTGTTACTTCTTCCAAGTTCCACAGCCTAAGTTGCCCTCCTTCCTCTTGACATATGTAGGCCATATTTACTTCCGCAGAGCTGTAATTTATTTCCTCCTTTAACCTTCCACTGAATCATTGCATTATGAGCCCTGTTGCTTTTTTTGGCGTGGTTGTTTTATTTTTAAAACCAACAGATGTTCTAATAGTGACATTCTGGATTAATTGGCTTCTGTCCCCAGAGAGCCAAAGCTGAATCTGGTCACATCACCGATGGTAATTGTTTAATGGTACTGACGTGGTCCCTAATGACTAGTAATTTGCATGACACAAACCATGCAGACTGACAGGCAGGACAAGGTACTGATGAGAGCGGGGTGGTGTGGGAAAGTAGGACCCATAAGGCAGCTGGTTAGTATGAATTATTTTATTGTGTATTTGATTGTGTTTATTGCTTTTATTGTGTTTACTGTTCTCGATGTTTCTGATATTTTGTGATGTGTTGTTTGGGCACAGCCCCCATGATCCATTCCACTTTCTCTATGTTAACTTGCTCCGAGTCCCTCTGGGAGAACATGGATGCAGGTTAGAAATAAATTATTATTATTATTATAAGCAGCTTGCCCTCTATTTATGTATCGTGTCAGAAGCAAATTGAAGGTACAGTTATGTAGTTAAAAACACAAAGTTTAATAAAAACTTTGCCTTATACTAAATGTTCTTTGACCGGAAGCTGGCTACTTGGAATGCCTCTGATGTTGCTGTAAGATTTGGGCATGTGGGAAGGCTGCATTGTAGTAGGTGGTCTGTGGTTTGCTCTTCTCCACTCTCGCGTGTTTAGGACATGAGAGAAGCTTCCCTGCAGGATTGTGACACATCCAGGCATCCCCTGGGCAATGTTATTGTAGATGGCTGATGTTCTCCACCAGAAGCGATACAGTGTTCCCTCACCTATTGCGGGGGTTCTGTTCCAGGAACTCCCACGATAAGTAAAAAACTGCGATATAGGGACACTATATTGTATATGTACAGCATAGCTCTGCCCACTTCTCCCTCCCCCTCCTCTCTCTTTCTCTCTTTTCCTTTCCTGTTTCTAGCTGGCTTCTGCACGTGCGCCATTGCTGCGGGGCGGGCCTTGCTGCTAGGAGCGGGGCCGGGGGGGAGGAGCTTTTTGCAGCCGGGGGCACTCCCCTCTGGCCGCCTCCATAGCGCTCCATGTGCCGAACCTGGCGGCTGTGGCCAGATGCGCCCCTGGCCACGTGGCGCCCGTAAGCGGCCGCGTACCTTCACATACTGTTGAATCCGCCTGTGTGTGTGACTCACCTGGTCACCTGAGGAAGAGCAACCGGGAAGAAGCCCCGGTGGAAGCTGCCTTGGCAGCCCTCTTTAGGCCCGGAGGAAAAAGCCCCCGTGGAAGCTGCCTTGGAGACCCACTCCAGCCCCAGGGGGAGAAGTCTGTGAGTAACTCAGGAACTCAAGTCTGTTATATACAGTGTTCCCTTGCTACTTGTATTTTAAATTAATTTTTTTTGAAAAGCCACAAAACAACAAGTTTGCAGTTAGCAAACCACGAAGCAGCGAAGGAACACTGTAGTTCTATCAAACTTTGCACTAACATCCAGACTCTCCCATCAACATGCAATCCACCATTTATTGTGTTTTGCATCACCTCAAATTTCACGGGTTCAAGTTCAATGGATGGGATTTTTGAAGTTTTGCAGTCTCTAGCCATGACACAGGTCCTCTCTGTTCTCTTCTCTGTGTTGTGATGACAGCCAGGGCAATGGAGGTGCTGGAAAGGGAGGTGGAGAGGGAGGGGGTTCCCTCAGCACCCCATTGCTCCAGCTGACGTCACCTCAGGCAACTCACAACACGTAAGACCCCATGTTGTGGCCAGAGATCACTGCACTAAAGAGGGTGGAAGGACTGTTCAGGTGGCCACCCAGCAATGCCAAACCATGTTCAGTACAAACCATGTTCAGCCAAACCATGTTGAGTGGTGGGGAGATTCTCCTGAGGTATGGTGGAGTATCCCTGTGGGGACCATACCCAGGGCCAATCCAGTATCCAGCACACTAGATCACCCCTAGGTTTGGGTTTGTGTAGATCCTCCCTCAGTATCTCTCTGTATCTCAGTTCAACCCAATATCTCTCCCACGCTTGCAACTTTTGGAGACTTCATGCATGACATAAACATTGGAACAGTGTATTTGTGGCTGTTATAGCAATCTTCAGCATTATCGCATTCCTGGATCCCCCCCCCCCCCCAGCCCTTTTTGTGCACTTTAACCTCATTTAATATTAAAAACCTGTTATGACAGCCACAGTGACCTCTATCAGGAAAAGGTTCTCTGAACTCAAGTGATGTTAAAAATAACTCTTTCAAGTTCTTTGTGAACATTTCATTGAAGAGAGAATTGAAGGCATATGTCAGCTATTTAGGTACCGAACAAGAAAAAGACAGAGTAAGTATTATGCAAACTATGCCGTGCCTTTGCTGGAATTGTTTTTAAGTCTCAAAAGATGCATTTGGGGGAGTCTTCTCATTATTCCTCCATGCATGCAAGCGAAGGAGAAAGACAATACTTGTCAGCCCTATACTCCAATATCCAAGTGCCTAACAGCCTAATCAGTGAAAAAATAATTTCTGATTTGAAATTACCAAAATTCACAAGTTTCACATGTTTAGAACATAGAAAAATACTTTAGCTTGTCAGACCACTGGTCCATCTAGTCCAGTGGTCTTATGCCGCGCCCTGGGCCTATAGATGAGTGACTGGGATTGCTGTAAAGGGGTTAACGGATGCCCAGGGGTTAACGGATGCCTTCTTCTCAGGGAGAGAGTTACCATAAAGTCCAAGAACCCAGGCCCGGATTACCCATAAGGCCACCCGAGGCCATGGCCTTGGGCGGCGGATTTGGGGGGGTGGCATTTCCGGGCCTGGAGGAAGGGGTGAAGGAAGGAGTGGCGCCCGCCCACGCGAGGGACAATAAGGAGCCGGGGGGAAGTCCCGCCGCCCCTAGGGCAATTGACGCGGCTTCCCCCGCCGCCGCCCCGCTCGCGCGGGCAGGTACCACTCCTTCCTTCAGTGAAGATTTCCAGCGGCGCCTTGTCCGTCACGCCGGTTCCACCCCCTCCTTTCACTGAAGGGAGGAGGGGTGGAGCCGCTGCTGGCGTGACGGACAAGGTGCCACTGGAAGTCCCGCCCCTAGGGCGACTCACGCGGCTTCCCCCGCTGTCACCCTGCTCGCGCGGGTGGGCACCACTTCTTCCTTCAGTGAAGGGAGGAGGGGCGCCAGTGCGAGCGCAGCGGCAGCGGGGGAAGCCGCATGAGTCTCCCTAGGGGCGGGACTTCCGGCTGCGCCTTGTCCGTCACGCCGGCCCCACCCCCCACAAGAGGCCCCGCCCCCGGGGGGGCAGCAATTAGACAGGGGGGCCTTGGGCGTCACAGTTCGCTAATCTGGGCCTGCAAGGACCAAGGCTCTTTGAAACAATTAACAATATTTATTTCTTCAAAGTCACAAAATGCAGGTGACTAGAAATTGGCAAATTACAGTCAATAGAGTCAGATGGCAAAAATCAGCTTATTCATTCCCTTTTTGCTCAGTCCGTGGGCGATGGATGGTGATGCCTCTCCTTCTCTTCTCTGGTCAATAACCACGGATGGTTAAAGACCCCAGCTGCTGGATTCCTATAAAAGCGAAGGGCGAGTCCTTCCTATTTTGAATCCAGGGCTGGCCAAAGGCGACTGAAGTCCCCCACCTTTCTCCAAACCTTCCAATATGCTTGAAATAAGTGAATGGACTCCAGCAATGGTTGTTATTTAAATGGAAATGGCAGGTCAGGGCTGAAGCACCTGAAGACTCAGCCACATGTCCCTGCAGCATTGAAATCCCTGGTGGTCACTGAACAAGCAGAGAGGTTTCCTCCTTTTTATAACCTTTAGAATTGGAGGGAAATCCTGAGACACTGATTGGCTGGGACTCTGGGGTGACTTTGGAGGGAAAATACTGGGTGATGATTGGAGGAAGGAAACAGAGAGAATGAGCCCCTCCCAACCAGGGAAAAAACAACAACCCAGCCCCCAAACTGCAAAGAGGCCTTGAAACCAAAAATGAGGCCTGTTAATCTAGCACAAGCACATAAAAGTAAGCATACACATTCAATATAAACAGGCCAAGCTTAGCGCAGGCCGCAACAGCTCTGAGTGCCAGAAGCTTTCCAGAGCTTCAAACACAATTCTTTTCCTTGACCTACATAAACATCCCTAGTATGTCTTGATGGTCTTCCATCCAGATTGTTCAGGTTGGCATGGTGGCCATGCTGACAAAAAAAGTCATATGTAAAAGAAACCAAAACTGAATAGAAATTTTCCATTCGTGCTCTGGACTTAGAATACTCCACTGCTAAAGTTCATGGTTTGAATTCCTGTGAAATTGTTATCGAACAACCGCCAATCCCATAGGCCTGTTGTCTGACAACCGGGCAAACCCCGTGGACCGACCACGGGGACCAGCTGATGGGCGGATGTTGACCGGCTCTGGGGAGCCTATCGGCGCTTACTCCCATTCGCCATCCTAGCCAATCAGGAGTCTGTGGCCATATATGGAATGTCCGGGAAGGGGAGCTCAGACGGAAATCGCTGTCAATATGGCATATGAATAAAACAAAAGAATCCTGGCCAGGTAAACGACCTGGGGTGACACCTGGGAGTGATGAGATTAATGAGATGGTGTGTCCCATCCGTATGTGAATGGGGAAGAAGAGGAAGAAAGGCCTGGTGATTCACTCAGACCCCTTTGGTGACAAAAGGACTTATTTTGGGGCACACCTGGGTTCCGAGGCCAGCTGTGGCACCCGCTGTGAAGAGCAAACTTTTATTGTCCAGGCTCCAAAGGCGAGTTTAGTTAGACTGGAAATCCGACCGTTAAACCTGCCTCAGGACTGATGGAACGTGGGGCTTAAGTCAAGAGCTTAGCTTATCCATAACAAGATTTCCATCAGAAGGCGCATGCAATATGAATATGGTGATCCGCAAAGAATTCGGGAGCAGGGCACAGTCGCATTTCCTCTTGACAAAACATAGTAAAACACCCTCAAGGCAATCTTTCTTAACCAAGGGCAAGGAGGGGAAGGGAAGGGTTACAAGGGGTCAAGGGAGACATGGGAACAATATTGTACAGATGCACAGATACAGGGATGAACCTTTATTATGATTTCTGTTTTCCTGATGTCAGCCCAACACAACAGATATGACCCCCTGCTTCATAGGCCAATTCCTTTCTCAAAACTCTTCTTTCTGAGCTCAGAGATGTCCCAAGAGTGAAGAGAGAGAGAGAGGAGAATAAAAGCAAAATGTAAAAACAAAAATAAGTTCCTTTCTCCCTTGGGGTCCCGAACCCGGGCTCCCGTCCCAAACGGCCTTGGCTCTGCCGCTTGAGCTATCGCACCTTTTCCTTGGACGCAGCTCTCCTCGCAGTCTTAAGGCGCCCGGGAAGCGGGAGGAGAGAGAAAAAATATATAAAAATTCAGGAGAAATGGGGAGAAAGTCAGAAAGAGAAATAACCTTATGGACAGACTCCAGCGAGGCTCAGGGAAAGGATGTGTGGGTTTCCACCCGGGAACAGGCGTGCGTGCTGAAGTTGGGACTTGTTCACTCGCGGGACGACCTGCGGCTTGAGACCTGTTGGCCTCGACAACAAAATCACTTTAAGAGTTATGACTCAAGGCTATGGAATCATGAGAGTTGTAGTTTTATAAGGTTTTTAGCCTTCATTGCCAAAGACTACCAGTAGCTCACCCAACTACAACTTCCAGGATTCCATACCAGTCAGCTGGAGTAGTTAAACTGCATTGATTCTACAGTTTAGATCTGGGGTGGGCAATTATTTTTCCCAAGGGGCCACATGAGAGCCAAAAAATATTATGGAGGACCGCACCTAAAGGCTGAACTACATTCTAATCTACACAATTAATTAATTAATTAATTAGCTATATTTACTATATATTACA
>JARBWK010000002.1:203408284-203426056 GCA_030556195.1 Anolis apletophallus
TCCAGTGGAGTTGATGGCGTAGGAGCATCGCTTCAGTGCTGGTGGTCTTTGCTTCTTCCAGCATACTGGCATCTGTCTGCCTGTCCTCCCAAGACATTTGCAGGATTTTTTGGAGGCAATGCTGATGGAGTTGTTCCAGGTGTTGAGTGTGATGTCTCAACAGTCCACATTTCACAGGTGTATAGCAGGGTTGGGAGGACAACAGCTTTATAAACAAGCACCTTGGTATCTCTGTGGATGTTCCAATCCTCAATCACCCTCTCTGCTTCATTTGGAGAAATGCTACACTTGCAGAGCTCAGGCGGTATTGTATTTCAGAGTCAATGTTGACTTTTGTGGAGAGGTGGCTGTCAAGGTAGCAGAAATGGTCAACATTTTCTAACATTACACCATTAAACTGTGTTTCTGACATTGCAGAGAGATTGGCTGGTGACTTAGAAGGTGTTTAGAGTGGCTTGTAGGTCTTCTTCTGAATGTGCACAGACTACATTATCATCAGCATATTGGAGACATATATACATCTCACTTGGACTACTACAACGTTCTCTGTGTGGGGCTGCCTTTGAAGATAGTTCAGAAGCTTCAACTGGTTCAGAGATCAGCAGTCAGATTTCTAACAGGAGCTCCTTACACGGAGAGATCCACTCCCATGCTGTGGCAGCTCCACTGGCTGCTGCTCTGCTTCCGGGATAAATACGAAGTGCTGGTCATTAAAGCCCTAAATAGCTCAGGTCCAGGCGATTTGACCGGTTGTATCTCCTCTTACAAACTAGCCCTATTTATTTATTCACCGCATTTATACCCCGTCACTTCTCAACCCCCGAAGGGGGACTCAGGACGGCTTACAATAGGCCCCGTTAAGAGGCTATTACACATGATACAATCATAAAATCACAGATAAAACATATCATAGTTAAAAACAATACACAATCAAAACCATACAAAAGCCACCACTGCAGTCATGCTGATGGGGGAGGTCCTGCTCTTGGTCCCACCCCCATCTCAAGTACGGCGGGTGGGTACGAGAAAGGGAGGGCCTTCTCTTTGGTCGCCCATGAACTCCTTCCCTAAAGAAATAAACCTGGGCCCCTCCCTCTTCTCCTTCAAAAAACAACTGAAGACTTACTTTTGCTCACTAGCATATGGAGAGGAGGAGGAATAGATGGTTGAGATTCACTGCCGGGCCTCTGGTTGAGAACTATTTGTATTTGGGCTTTCCTTGTCCACACCAGCCCAATGACCTCATTTGACTACATAACCAACCCACACAATTGTGTGAAACATTGCCGGCTGTTGTAAATTAATGTATTATTATTATTTATTTAATTCATTTCTAGTCCGCCCTTCTCACCCTGCAGGGGACTCAGGGTGGATTACAATGTACACATTACACTTTAGACACACAAACACACAAGACACAGAGGCAATTTAACACCTGGCCACCAGGGGGAGCTGTCGCACTCCTTCATCCCTCAGCATGTTTCCTGGAGATATTATTTATGGCCTTGTAAATCAGTTAAATTAAGCCTCCCCACTAAGTGGTACCTTAATTTCCTACTTGACAGATGCAACTGTCTTTCAAAGGTCGACAACAGGCTACACAATAGGTCAAGAGCCCACCTCGACCCGGGCAGGCCTTGAACTCATGACCTTCTGGTCAGTAGAGATCTTATGCAGCTGACACCCAGCCAGCTGCGCCACATTCCTGGTGCAATGTAGAGGTTTTGTTTAGATTTTATGTTATTACATAATATTGTCTGACTACATGTAATTTAATTTATTGATGTTAGGTTTAATTTACTGATGTTAGGCTTCAATTTGACGTTAAATTTGAATGTTATTTTTTCATATGTGGAGTTTTTCTGGGATTTCATGACAGTATTTGTTTTAGGTAGGCATTGAATGTTTGCCGTTGTATGTTGGAATCCACCCTAAGTCCTCTCAGGAAGATAGGCTGGAATACAAATAAAGTTTTATTATTATATTATTATTATATCCTTTACATGATGGGGGTATTAGCACATAGAGAATTGGGACAGAGAACATGAGCAAAAATTCCAGTTATTGCCAAAGACATCGACATAATTCACAGATTTCATATTCAGAACTACCAGAACTGAATATTGTTATTTTTTGATGAATGTGGACAGAAAAAACTAATGTTTTCACCATTCATTACAGATGAGGGGGACATTCATCTGACAAATACTGTCTTTCCAGTGTTTATGACTTCAAGTTACCTGTTGACTAATGGCAGTGTCATGAATTTCATGGGCTTTCTTGGGCAAGGAATACTCTGAGGTGAATTTGCCATCTCCTTTTTCTGCTTTAAGTCTGAAACATGCTTACTGGCTGTGCTGCCATGAATTCTAAGCAAGCAATTTGATCGTAAATCAAAGTTTTGTACCTTCTTTCTGTTAAAATAATATTTACAAAGAAAGGGGAGAAATCCAATGGGAACGACAAACTGGTTCTAACTGTCTTTGTCTCTTGTGAAATACAATAATTATTTTTCAGCATAAACTGAAAAATAATCTAAGCCCCAGCAGATGCAAAAGCAGGCATCTATATTAGAAGCACACAGCAGCAAGGTACAGCCCTGCTTTATTTCAAGACCGGGTCAAGTAAAGTTATTAAAAGTGGCAAACTTACTTACTAAGTAAGAAAAAGACAATTTCAAACTTAAAAGATATGACAGATCCTGCACCATCAGCTGTAGCGATGACAATGGAGCTCAGAAACGTACCTCTTAAGATAGACAGTCCCCCAGCCAAAGGGTTTCTGGGGCACCATGGAGAAGGGCAATAGTGACCATTGCTTTCTCCCAGGTTAGAGACACATTGAGATGGACAGCTGGAACAACCCCTCAGGACTCTGCTTCAGCTATTTATTTATTTATTTATTTATTTATTTGCTTGCTATGCTTCTATACCGCCTCTCTCAGGCCGAAGGCGACTCGAGGCGGTGAACAAGCGGCAGCAAGTGCCCACATACAACACACCATAATAAAATTAAAAAACAATCATATAAAACCATATAAATTAGCAATTAAAACTACAAAATGCAAATCTCAGCTCCACAATCTTAAAATCGGCTTCCGTTTCGTCGTCATACTAATCCTTTGATCTCGATTAATTAAAGTTCGTCTGCGAATGTTTGCTCGAACAACCAAATCTTGACTTTCTAACGAAATGTCAGGAGGGAGGGGGCCGATCTGATGTCACTAGGAAGGGAGTTCCAAAGCCGAGGAGCCACCAATGAGAAGGCCCTGTCTCTCGTCCCCGCCAGATGCGCCTGCAAAGCAGGCGGGACCAAGAGCAGGGCCTCTCCGGATGATCTTAAGCATCTTGATGGCTTATAGGGAGAGATGTGTTTGGACAAGTAAGTTGGACCAGAACCATTTAGAGCTTTAAAGGCCAAAACCAGCACTTTGAATTGTGCTCGGTAGCAAACTGGTAGCCAGTGGAGCTGGCACAACAGGCGAGTTGTACGCTCCCTGAGTGCCGGTCCTGTTATCAACCTGGCTGCTGTCCGCTGAACCAATTGAAGCTTCTGAGCAGTCTTCAAAAGCAGCCCCACGTAGAAAGCGTTGCAGTAATCTATTTGTCTCAATGTGTCCGATAACTATTTATTTGTTTACAGTATTTATATTCCGCTCTTCTCACCCTGCAGGGGACTCAGGGTGCATCACAATGTCCACATACATGGCAAACATTCAGTGTCATAGACACACAACATATATAGACAGAGAGAGGCTATTTAACATTCCAGCTTCATGACAGTATGCTTTTTGAATTCTGCCCACCGGGGGAGCTGTCGCTTCACCATCCACTTGTGACACCGATGGAGTACTTCCTCATTCTTTTTCACACTGCTGGAGAGGTCTTTTTTTATGGCGTCATAAATTAGTTAAATTAAGGACATTACACACAATATAGCATGCAAACTGTTGTCTGGCAGTATTCCCATGACACAGGCTAACAGTTACTTACCATCATATGCGACATCACACAAGCCACAGGTGTTGCATGATTGCAACTCCTCAGCAACATCCTCCTGTTGCCCCCCCCCCCTTTTAAAGGCCCTTTGCAATTGTCAGACACAACTAGACTTAATGTCAAGGGAAGACTTTACCTTTATTTTTTATTATTGTTATTACTATCGTTGTTATTATTATTCTTCTTCAGGAAAGGGGAGCAAATGGGAAGCCTCCAAGCAGGGCCGTAGCCAGGATTTTGTTTCGGGGGGGGGGGGGCGGAGGTTGGGTCGGGGCTGAGACTGGGTGGAAGAGGATCTACCCTAGCAAACCTTTTGTATTGTTATCCCAATAACCCCATGAATGTGGGATATAATGAGCATGGTGATCAGATCATGATATAAATTTATTTATTTATTTATTTATTATTTGGTTTTATATTCCGCCCCTCCCTGCAGGCTCAGGGCAGGTTACAACATATAAAACGGGCCGCATGCAACAGTTTAAATAATGTACCAGTAAGGCCTTCTCGCGGACCACCCTGAGAATTTTGGGGCTGAAGCCCCTTAGCCCCCCCCGGCTACATGCCTGCCTCCAAGTATGAGGTAGGTCCAGACACTGTCATGCAATCATGAGGTATTGGGGTGCTTTGCCTGCCTACCAATAGACCCTGGCAGCTTCATCACAGGGAGATGGTGGATCAGCAGTGATATTATGTGAAAGTGACTGCTACTACTACTATGCTGGTTCTCCATCTCTATGCTATAAAGTCCCACAAGTGCACTATAGGCATAATTTTTCAGTGCCCCTACTGTGAATGCTGTCTTTTCCCTGATTTAAACATATTTGGGAATACCCCGATTTTAAAAGCCTTCCTGGGGAGTCTGAGACTTAGCTGAAGGAAATAGATGCTTTCACAGGAGGTTGGAAGTCTGGCATTCCTACAGTGTGGTACCAGTCTCTGGGCCTAGAGGTAAAAGCAGTTGAATTGTTATGCCCTGACCATTTTTCCACCCTGTTATTGAGAGATGAGTGTGTAGCATAAAGAGTAGGTTGTAGCTCATAAGAGCCAAAAAGAAGAAAAACCTGAACAAGTCAACAATTAAGGGCCTAAAGGCAGTAGATGCACTGCTGTGGCCTAAGTGGTTTTCTAAATAGGTTGTGCGTTATATAATTGAATGTTTAAGTGTGACCTGCTGAGCCCATCCAACTCCTTCTGTGCTGGGGCTCACACATCTATTTCTTTCCTGCAAAGGATAGATACATAGTACCTTTCATTTCCTTTACAAGAGAAGATACAAAATCAGGTTGTTGACTGTGTGTGTGTATGTGTCTTCATGTCACCCCATCAATGTATGGTGAGCCCATGAATGTCATAGGATTCTCATTGGCGAGGACAAGTCAGAGGTGGCTTTGCCAGTTCTTTCCATTGAAATATAGCCTACAGCACCTGGTATTCATTGGTAGTTTCCCATCCAAGTACTAACAAGAGCTAAGCCTAAGCAAGAAGTGAAGGTACCATCACCAGGGGCTTTGAGGCAAGGGGCAGTGTTTCTTTCCCTGGATGCCTCTGGCTCAGCTTCCAGGTAATGGCTCAGCTTCTGGGGACCACTTGGTGCTGCCGGACTCTATCTTGACCAGCCTCTATTTCAGCATCTTTGGGTCAGAAGAGACACCGACATTTCTTTATTCCAGCCATGGCCCTTGATTCACCTGAGCCCTCTGAACACTGCCACCCTGGTTTGGTGTCTCATTGCTTCCCCAATGGAACATCTGCTTCATTAAAGCTATGGTTTCATCTGTTTTATTGCATTTATATGTTTAAATTGTTTTATAATTTGATATGTTATATTTATTATTTGTATAATGTGGCATTAAATTTTGCCATAATCTGCAAGCTGCTCTGAGTGCCCTTTGGGGTTGAGAAGAGCAGGGTGTAAATATCTATATATATAAAGAAAGACCCATCATCGAATGACCGTCCTAGGCAGAGAAACCTTACAAGGCAGAGACACCAAACTTGGCAACAAAAATAGGCCTCAGGCAGGGAAGGTTTTTAGCAAAGAAACTTTCCGCCCCAAAACCTAGAAGGCCCCCAAAACAATGATTTAAAAAACTACATTTCCCAGCGTCCTCTGCGGCCGCCAGCGAATCCCATTGGCCAACATCGGCCCACACAAAATGCCGGGAGGCTGAGTTCCCATAGTAACGGTGGGCGGAGCCAGCCAAGGCTAGATTAGAATGCAGAGTGATTTGAGTTTAGTCAGTTGGTGTTTGTGGGTTAAACTGCCAAGGCCAAGCTCTAGGAGGGAGCAGGTTCCCACACTCGAGAAACACAATCCAAAAGACCAAGCCAGCACAAAATACCACACAATGCCAATATGCAGAAGATACACAACTATGTGCACAGAGCACATACATACCACTCACAGGACAAAAGACACCCACAACAAAAGACACCCACTTTACAAACACCACACCCACAACATGACAGCCACACAACTCACGATGCCTACCTCTACAGACACACAGCACAACAGACACACAACACACACAATGCATATATACCACTGCTACACAGAAACCTACACAGTACAACCAACTAACACAGGAGGACATAACAACGACCAGGAGGACATAACACTAACACAAATAGGGCACCAGGGACACAGGCACCACTGACAAACACATACCGCCAGAATAACACAAACTTGCAAAACCCACAAAAAAAACCAATCCTGCAACACAAAAACCCACCTCAACCAAAATTCACAACAAACACCACTGGCAAAAGCAAACCCCCCCCCTCCACATCACAACCAGCACACAGCCAGACTGAGACAACTATGTCACCACAACACACACAAAATACACCCCACAAATACCTGACAACTTCCCCAACACAAAACCCAGGACTGCACTCACTACTCACCACCACATACACCTCCAAATACACACACGTCCCAGGCACAATACTCCAGCAATTCCTACCCACACAATACAACACAACTTCCTATCACAACCCATCCCCCAACCCTGCACACACAACACTACCACCACCACAAACAAAAGCCCCACTCCACCTATACTCCAACCACAACACAACACAACACTGTACTGATACTCTACAAACACACACAAACACCCAAAATACCCCACCCACACAAGCATCAACCTCTACATCAACACAGCAGACGTAAACAAAAACATTGTATATCCACAAGCTCTGCAGAACGCCAGCAACACCACACACCGACAACTCCCCAGGACGTCAACATCCCACCCACCAGAACAACCCACAACGACACAGCCATGACCCCACCAAGACCATAAGTAACATCAATTCCAACCCTTACATACTCAGACTTTCTCGCATCTCCTAAATAGGGCACAGCAACGCGTGCCGGGTACAACTAGTAATAAATAAATATCCATGCTACACTTCCAAGATCAAACGGTATCTATCTGGTATCCTTAGGCTCCCAAAATCCCCCAGTGACTGGTGGTTATGATGTTTGGAGGATGCCAAAACTTATAGTTCAAAAATAACCTTTTTATTCTCCAAGATCCTACTTCCAAGAAATGGTTTATAAATGCTGTTTTATTTAGGGGAGAGTACAATAATAGCATCAACAACAACCAAGCTGATACTAAGCAGATTCTTGCTCCTCATGTTGACTAGGTTATGTTACACCTGGGGAAAGCAAAATGTGGCCTCCAAATGTTATCAGTGTGCAAGTATCAGCAAGATCAATATAGTTACAGTGAAGAGGGATCCTGGAAATTGTTGAAGATAATGCAGCAGAGCCAGGGCTGAACCAAAAGTTCATTTTTATTTGTAAAGAAAGCAAAACATTTTTACCGGAGCTATTCTAAAGCAGATCTTTCACACAGGCAGAAATCATGGTGACTACAGCGTTTCTCTTATCTATTGTTTACATTCCAAAAGTCATCAATCCGGGAACTTTGCTCTCATCACAGACTTTGACCTTCCTTCTCCAGTTTAACTCTATAATAGCCTAATTAAATCACTCACAGCTTAGCAAAGCATTTTGGCACAGTCAGAAAATTAACACCCACTACACTGCAAGCTAGTGATTCTGTTTTCAGCCATGAAGTTTTTATGATGCTGTTGTGATTGTGTTATGTTTTTATTTGATTGATTTTAATACTGTGTTTCCAGTCTCCTTGGGTAGATGGTGCTTTCTTTACCCTACTATTTAGATAGTCCCCAGACACTTGCATGGATCACACATCAGACTCTTCCCAAGTTTCTAGGACTGTTTTTTCAGTGTGCTTAGAGTTATGGTCACTCTTTGGCCTGATATTTCAGGTGTCAATTTGTCCAGTGGTTTTTGAGTTACGTTAATCCCACAAACTAACATTACATTTTTATTTATATAGATTATTACTGATTCTAGCTTACACACCCACACAAAGCTAGTGTGGAAGGAACGGCTGTGTTTCCAGTCATGTGCTTTCTTTACCCATATTTAGATAGTCCCCAAATTCATGATAAGGTTGTAGAAGAATTTCAGCTGGATTTTGATAAGCAACACCTTTCTTCCTTGACAACCCTATAATGGGGTGCATGTGTGTCCCAATCCAATGTCTCCTTGGTTACATTTATATTCTACTTTTCTCCCCCATGAACTCATGGTGGTAAGGACGCTCCTTTGTCCTTACAACAGTCTTGTGTGAAAGATTACACTGAGCCTGAGCCTACTTGAGGGCTATATCCCAGCTCTACCATATAGCATCTCTGCCACAGTTTGACACTTTTACTGCCACACACATATGATTTTAATTCAAACTGAAATCAGTTTGGGAACCCACGCAAGCCTCATTATATACCCCACATTGGTGCAACTGAGAGTTTCTCCTATGTGCATGGTTTGTAGCACTAGTTTGAATTTTTTGTTTTATTTTCCAAAGCTTTCATAATTGTAGTTTGATGTTGTATTGTGATCTTGTATGTTTTGATTACATGTATTGGTCATTTTATTTTGTATTTTGGGTTTGTTTATTTGTTTGCACTTTATCTGCATGATCCATTTTCCTATTCTATTGTACAGTTTTATGTATTTTGCTGTTCTTCCTTCCCTTGGTGTGTGTGTATACACATAAATTGAAGACTGTATGCCTTTGGCAGAACCTCCTGTTTTTGGTCATTTTGATGCACAGTACCACGTACATTTTATGGGGCTATATAAGCAAATTAAGAGGAGGAAAATGATGATGTCTGGTCACACAATCGGAGTGGTGGTGGGGTGCTGCGGGGGGTTTATTACTGGAACACAGTAATTGCAGTTTCATCACTTCCAGCTTTATCTCATCTTGCCTAAAATCTCCATTTGTCAATTCATATCAAAACAAAAATAATAAAAGGTGAAGAGAAGAAAGGTGGATATTTGCAGATATATCGAGGGAGAGCTTTAGTAGTTTCGTGCAATTTATTCTCTCATATGTTGGACTGAATAGAAGTGACTATTTCTCTATTGCCCACAGATTCAGAACAAAAGAAGGTACAGATGTATATGAAATCTGCATATGTTATTGTATAATTATTACTAGAACCTAAAGATAAAAGATCATCTGGTCTTGAAAATTAAGAAGGGCTGAGCCCAGATTAATACTTGGATGGGAACCCACCAATGAATATCAGGTGCTGCAAGGCTTTATTTCAGAGGAAGGAACTGGCAAGTGACCTCTGAGTATTTCTTGCCTAAGAAAATGCTATCAAATTCATCGGGTCCCCATAAATTGATACAAGACTTAAAGGCATGTACACATAAGATTGTGATGTATAGCTAAGTGACTTACTGTATATGGGAACATGAGGAAAACTATACCTTAGGAACACAACTATAGTGCCATGATTCCACTTTTCCTCTTTGGATAGTTCTTGATGTTTACATTGGATTTAAACCAGACGGTACTTCAACAGTATCGTACTGATGGTAGCTTGTTCAACTTAAGCCGTCTGAGGGCTCGCGCTAAGACTCTAAACTATCTAGTCCGTGAGCTGCTTTTTTCTGACGATGCTGCCCTTGTCGCCCATTCAGAAGCAGCCCTGCAGCACCTAACATCCTGCTTTGCAACAGCTGCAGAACTGTTTGGGCTGGAAGTCAGCCTGAAGAAAACGGAAGTTCTCTACCAGCCCGCACCACAGGAAGAACACCATCATCCCCACGTCAGCATAGGCAAATCTGTGCTTAAGTCCGTTCAGCAGTTCACCTACCTGGGAAGCATCATCTCTTCAGATGCCAAGATTGATAAAGAGATAGATCACAGATTAGCAAAGGCATATAGTGCATTCGGAAGGCTTCACAAAAGAGTCTGGAGCAACAAGCACCTGAGGCAAAGCACAAAAATCAGTGTGTACAGAGCTATGGTACTGTCTATTCTCCTATATGGGTCTGAAACATGGGTCACCTATCGCCAACATCTACGACTCCTCGAATGCTTTCATCAGCACTGTCTTTGCACAATCCTAAATATACACTGGACCGACTATGTGACTAATGTTGCTGTCCTTGAGCAAACAGGGATCACCAGCATTGAGGCCATGCTATTGAGAACACAGCTGCGCTGGGCAGGGCACGTCTCTAGGATGGAGGACCACCGCCTCCCAAAGATACTACTCTATGGTGAACTCACCACGGGTCAGCACAAGAGAGGCGTCCCCAAAAAGAGATATAAGGACTCCCTGAAACAACATCTCAGGCTCGGCCAGATTGATCACCAACAATGGTCCACCCTGGCCTCACATCAGGAGGCATAGAGATGCACTATCCACAATGCTGCGTCCTCTTTCGAGAAGACACGCCAAATGGGTCTCGAAGAGAAACGACAACGCAGAAAGAACTGCAACTTGGAAACAACATCACCCAAGGAGACTTTCTGCTGTGCTTTCTGCAACCAAAATAGCCTATCTCAGATGGGCCTTTTTAGTCATCAACGCACTTGTAAAAAGCGTGGGGTGAGTCCTTCCTAAAAATCTTCATTCGCGAAGTAATGCCGAGAGAGATATCACTTCAACCAGAGAATGCCTTCAAATTCAGAAGTCTTCTGAGAAACCTTCAAACAAAGAATTATCCTCTGTATAATAGGCCACATGGCTGCACCATCTACTTAGAAATATGAACTACACTACCAAGCTTGTGGTGGGGTCTGACACAAAATTATTTGCCATCTGAGCTCAGTTTGCAGCATCTGAAATAAGCTGAGGACAACCATTGAAGGGGGTTGAAAGGAAGAGAGAAAAACTGGGGCATTTTAATAGCAGGGGTTTTTTCGTGTCAGGAGAAACTTGAGGAACTACAAGTCGCTACTGGTGTGAGAGAATTGACCGTCTGCAAGGACATTGCTGAAGGGACACCCAGATGTTTTGATGTTTTACCATTCTTGTAGGAGGCTTCCCTCGTGGGGAGCTGGAGCTGACTGAAGATGTGGGACAACTGATCATTAGTTAGCACTATTCCAATTCAGGTCACTATGGAGGGGGACGATGACTGGGTGACCATCTGCCAGGAATGCTTTGATTGTGACTTCCTACATGGCAGAATGGGGTTGGACTGGATAGTTCTTGGGATCCCCCTGAACTCTATGATTCTGTGATTCTATATACTCAAATATGTGTCATCTAGACATTTGGAAGTCTAGAAATTGTAGTCGGAAATTGACACAACAATCTGCGTTGACTGATCCAAGGGTCAATTTAAGTACTTTCAACTTAACTCATTATATATATTTTTTAAAGAACCATCCTATTCTCCAAGTAAAGTGCCGAATGGGAGGACCTAAAAGAAGTACCATTCCCCCCCTGCTGTCTACACGGTGGCCTTGTTGGATTTCTGAGTGAGAAAATGGTGGTGGCAACAGCCAGGGGAGACTGGCCCCACTCTGCAGAATGAGCCTCGACTTATCCACAGGTCAAATCAAAATGCATTATTTTGGTCCTATAGCCTGCCCTCAACTTATACATAAGATCAACTTATACATGAGGATATGTGGTATGTGATAGCAAGTTTACGGTGACAATGTGCTGTATTAATTTTTGTTATGGACCTCCTGCCGAGCAACAAGTTGAGTGGTGCACACCTTTTCTGCCGTCAGTCACACACGCAAAATTGAGAATTGCTGCTTCACCCCAATTCCCCTTTTGCAATCTGGCACCACTTCCCCGCACACGTAGCATTGAGAGGCTGTGTTTTCATGAAACCCCTCTCTGTTTTCCCTTCAGTGTGACCTTATGTACAGGTCCCTGACGCCAACTTCTTTTGTTTCACAACGGTGTTTTTGGCCCCTTTGGTGGCTGTCCTGGACTCGCAGCTGAGCTGCAGTGTTCTGCCTTATGAATAGCACAATTCTGGACTTTATTCAGTGAAGGCCAATTTTTGGGAGGGAGAGATGTGGAATGCATGGGACATTTGTGCGAGAAGCTGGGACTTCCTCACTGCAGGCTCACAATTAATCAATATGCAACCACTTTATATATTACGCTGGAAAGGGTGAGGCAGGCATAAGCCAACCAAACACAAACTGACCCATTTCTATGGGGAACACACTGACCGATTTTGCATTTACATACGTTTTTATATACAATGACACCATAGTGTTTACTTTCCTTTTTTAGTTACACAACCCAAGGTAATGATCATTCAGGACCTTAACATTTTGGAAAAGAACATTGTAGGTTTGCCAATGAATGTGATACCAGCAGGAAACCTGTCAACCCAGAGTCCAGACAGCACTAAGGAGAGCAAAGGTGACAGGTCTCAATGGCCTCACATTTTGAAGGCATGTCAGGAAAAGCCCCCAAGGCTAAAGCCATTTCTCATCTGTTAACACTGAGCCACAGAGACCAATATAAATGCCCACATTATCCAAATTAAATAAATGGAACATGCCATAAATCTCCAAAGGTAATAATTCACCTTGGTTGTCAAGACCGTCAAGTGGAGGTATAGCTATATGCATGCATTTTGAAATTCAAATATTCCCTCAAATAAATTGATTTTACCTTTTGATAATAGGGCCAGCATTTTACTACACCATTGTATGTAATAGCACTTGAACATCCATAATTTTTGGTATCAACTGGCTGTTTCCTGGAATCAACCCCCACTGGATACCAAGGGCCCACTGAATATGCCTGGTAAAAAACCACTTTCCAAACCAACCCAATGCCCTAAATATATCTGATTCTTTGTTTGAAAAGTTTAAAAGAATACTGAGGTTATACTTTACCTTCCTGCCATTTAGGTTCCAGATCTCAGAGAGAAATAAGAGGACTTTCAGGTCCCAGAAAGGTTGTGGGGGAGGGAGGGGGTTCCTCTCAAAATTTAAGATTTAAGGTCCAAATGATGACCTATCGTAGGGGGGGGGGGCTACCTAATTAAATGTCTATATGAATTATGATTAACAACCAAAAGTCATGGAATATATTTCACAGGGCAAACTGAATCATTCCTTTCATAGGAAAAATAGAAAGGTCCCAGTAAAAAGTCAAGAAAACCCCTAAAGCGATATTTTGCTAATTTTTGTAAACTATTGGAAAAGAAGAAAGTTTTGTTTTGTTTCTTAGCGGGGCCTCACAAAATATATCAGCTGAACCACTACCCTCTTTCTTCAGCTAAGGGCGGATCCAGAAAGCCCTTTGTCCCACGAGCATCCACGTTTTAAAAAATGTGGTTGTTTGTGGGAGGCTGTTTGCACCCACCCCAGAAAGTGTGTCCACACATGAGGAGGTCCTACCCCCAAGCCCCCAGACCCTTTAGAAAACTAAGAAAAATGTACGTACCCTCCAATAGAAGCTCCAGTGAGCTCTCCCGGTGGAAAGAAATGACGTACCAGGATAGCGGGGGGGGGAGCTATTTTCATCTCTCCCCCCCCCTCCTGGTGCATCATTTCTACACACCAGGAGAGCTCACCAAGGCTCTAATGGAGGCTACGTGGTTTTTCTTAGTCTTCTAAGGATCTAGGAGCTTGGGGGGGAGGGGGTGGGTATTCCCACCGTTTATTCCCACATTTAGCCCGGTAAACTGTGGGAATACTGCAGTCCAGACCCAGAAGCAGTGCATTTATCCCATGCCTTCCAAGAAGGCGCTGAATAAATGCAATATCAAATTAATTCAGCACAAACCAGGGCTTTCCTGGTTTGTGCTGAATTAATGCGGGACTGCCCAGAACGTCGTCTGGACAGCCTCCTTTTTATTGCGGAAGTTTCCTGAGCCCTTGACACCCAGAGGCAGCACCGCCCTCTTAAGCCAATAAAGAGACTAGTTAGGAAGGAAGAAACAAGAACTTTATTTCCAAATCGTGCAAAAAGGAAATCACATGGAGCTAAGCACAAAGCGTAGTGAATTCCTACTAAACTTCTTTATGCTTTTTGTTTTGCATATGGCTTCAAATAATGTTATAGTTTGGCTGATTTACTAATGTTCCATATTTATTTATTTATTTATTATTCGGTTTTATATTCCGCTCCTCCCAGCAGGCTCGGGGCGGATCACAAAAATGTAAACATACAATAAAACATACAATATGGCAATAAAACATATCATAAAACATACAGTAAAAGCACAATACGCAGCCATGGTGATACAAGGCTACGATTTCTTGACTGAGGCGAGACGGACCAGAATGAATTTGGGATTACCCAAACGCTAATCCGAAGAGGGCCGTCTTACATTCCCTTCGGAAGGGGAGAAGTTCAGGGACCGCTCGGATGTGTTCAGGGAGCGAATTCCAGAGTGCTGGAGCCACCGCAGAGAAAGCTCTCTGTCTTGTAATGGACAGGTGACAGGAGCGGGACGATGGTATAACCAGCAGATTTTGCTCTTCCGAGCACAGTGATCTCGGGGGAACGTACGGGGTAAGGCGGTCCCTCAGGTACACAGGCCCTAGACCGTGCAAGCCCTTAAAGGTTAAAACCAGCACCTTGAAGGCAATCCGGTACTCAATAGGAAGCCAGTGCAGTTGTCGAAGGATGGGAGTAATGTGCTCCCTCACTGGTGCTCCCACCAGCAAGTGAGCCGCGGCATTCTGCACCAGCTTGAATTTCCAGATTGTCGACAAGGGAAGGCCAACGTAGAGGGCGTTACAGTAGTCCAACCTCGAGATGACCATCGCTTGGATCACCGTGGCCAGGTCATCCCTGGACAGGTAGGGAGCCAGTCGCCTAGCCTGTCGTAGGTGGAAGAATGACGTCCTGCTGACCATGGAGACCTGGGCCTCCATGGTCAGCAAGGAGTCCAATCTAACACCCAAGCTCTTAACCAAAGATGACGGGCTAAGTTGCTCGCCATCCAGGGTAGGCAACCGGCACTCATCCAGCCCAGGTCGACCAACAATACATGATCTACGGTATCAAACGCTGCTGTTAGGTCTAACAAAACAAGCAGTGCTGACCCGCCCTGGTCAGCTGGCGGCGAAGTTGGTCTGTAATGGCGACAAGCACGGTCTCCGTCCCATGCCCAATACGGAAGCCGGACTGGAAGGGATCAAGTCCAGCTGTGTCTTCTAAGAACTGCTGCAGCTGATCCGCTGCTGCCCTCTCAATTACCTTGCCTAAAAAAGCCAAATTGGACACAGGCCGGTAATTGGAGGGAGCCGAAGGGTCTAAATTCGGCTTCTTCAGCAGCGGTCTTACCATTGCCTCTTTCAAACCTACATGTGTCTAATTGGCTAATGCACTACATCCTATATGCACACATGTGGTTTTCTATGTATCACTCCTGTTATCAACCTGGCTGCTGTCCGTTGGACTAATTGAAGCTTCCGAGCAGTCTTCAAAGGCAGCCCCACGTAGAGAGCATTGCAGTAATCTATACGTGAGGTAACCAGAGCATGGACTACCGTGGCCAAGTCAGACTTCCCAAGGTACGGGCGCAGCTGGCGCACAAGTTATAATTGTGCGAATGCTCCCCTGGTCACCGCCAAAACCTGGGGTTCCAGGCTCAGCGATGAATCCAGGATCACACCCAGACTGCGAACCTGACTGCGAACCTGACTGCGAAATTAAGTTTAAATTGAAAAGTAACACAACACAAGCAGTTGATTACTTTGGAGTAAACACAATGAAAGGCAACACAATGAAACAAATGAGCAACCAAGTTAAAAACCTATTAACTCTATCCGCTTTCAGTCCTAGCTTCAGACCTGTTCCTAAAAGGATCACAGAGTTCACCACATCATTAGTTCAATTCCAGCAGGAGCCCTTGTTAGCTAATTTTGAAGCATCCTACACTTGAGTGATCATTTGCTCAGTCACTTGCGCTCATAAACATATGTGTGCCAGCATATACTACTGCATGCTCTATTCACACTTGGGGCTTAGTATTAATGACAGGTTATACTTTGTAAGAGTAGAGGGGGGCAGGGTGGAATTGTCAATGTCTTCATCATCCTTCAGCTCCAGTGCACATGCAGACTTCCAAAACGGTTTGAGCAGCAGTGCATTCTATTTGTTTATGCAACCATCGTTGCCCAGAAGATCTCAGAAAATATGGGAAAGTCGCTTAGCATCAATTTCTTCTGTGAGTACATCCAGCAGAAAGTGGAAGCAAATTTTCAGCGAGATAGGGATAGATGAGAATGTCATTTGCCTTTAAAAATTTTTAGAATAATTTGTCAAATTCACACAAAAATCATAATAAAATGGACAAAAATGGTTTTGGATACACACATATTCACAAGTAGATAGGATGGGTTTGCTTCATCCATAACGGTTCAATTCCAGGAACCTGTGTAGATACCAAAAAAATTGCAGATAATATTATTAAATGGTGCGCTTTCAGTCGAAATTGACGATCTCGTGCCCAGGGATCCAAAGGGTTCACTGTATATCGAATGTGGGGGAAAGTGACAACAGATCTATACATCAATCAGAGGTCTTATAAAAGGGAATGGGGACTTTGCCTACCTGTTCTGTAACTGGGTTACATTCTCAAGCCTGTAGCTTGAGAATGTAACCCAGTTACAACCAGAGATGGTTGTTAGCACCCATGGCAGAATGGATAGTGAAGCCACGCTGGGTTTTAAAAGGACCTATCCAAATCAGTAAACCTAAATAAGAATGCTTTACATCAGTGTTTCCCAACCTTTTTTGAGCCGCGGCACCCTTTTTACATTTACAAAATCCTGGGGCACACCACCCACCAAAATGACACAAAATGACACAGTAATACATATAGTTAATATGTTTTTAAATGTATCCAGAAGCAGCTGGCTCCAATCACTTCCTTCACCGCCGCAGGAGGAAGGTGCATGCGTCTGCCACCCCCGGGACCTAGTGTGCATGTGCCCAGACAAGCACACTTCTACTTCCGCCTCCATTCCCCGCCCTCCCTCGATTGGAGGCTGGCTGGGGAAATGGCCGAAGGAGGCGGCACCTGGCCTTCTTCTTTTCTTCGCCGCCACCCGGCCCTTCCCCTCCACCTCCCCCAAGCAGCAGGAGTTCGGCAGGAGGGAGAAAGGGGAGAGGTTTTCCGCAGCACACGAGGTGATCCCTCACGGAACAGTAGTGTGCCGCGGAACAGCGGTTCGAAACACTGCTTTACACCAGCATTTAAGTTTCTCAACCTGTGGGTCAGGACCCCTGAGGGGTCGTGACGGGGTGTCAGAGGGGTTGCCAAAGACCATATTTCTAATGGTCTTAGGAACCAAGTTTTGTCCAGATCCATGATTGTTTGAGTCTACAGTGCTGTCTGGATGTAAGTGAACTACAACTCCCAAACTCAAGGTCAATGACCACCAAACCCTTGCATTATTTTCTGTTGGTGGTGGGAGTT
>JARBWK010000002.1:203426156-203438656 GCA_030556195.1 Anolis apletophallus
CCTAGGCAGAGAAACCTTACAAGGCAGAGACACCAAACTTGGCAACAAAAATTGGCCTCAGGCAGGGAAGGTTTTTAGCAAAGAAACTTTCCGCCCCAAAACCTAGAAGGCCCCAAAACAATGATTTAAAACTACATTTCCCAGCGTCCTCTGCGGCCGCCAGCGAATCATTGGCCAACATCGCCCACACAAAATGCCGGGAGGCTGAGTTCCCATAGTAACGGTGGGCGGAGCCAGCCAAGGCTAGATTAGAATGCAGAGTGATTTGAGTTTAGTCAGTTGGTGTTTGTGGGTTAAACTGCCAAGGCCAAGCTCTAGGAGGGAGCAGGTTCCCACACTCGAGAAACACAATCCAAAAGACCAAGCCAGCACAAAATACCACACAATGCCAATATGCAGAAGATACACAACTATGTGCACAGAGCACATACATACCACTCACGGGACAAAAGACACCCACAACAAAAGACACCCACTTTACAAACACCACACCCACAACATGACAGCCACACAACTCGTGATGCCTACCTCTACAGACCCACAACACACACAACACATACATACCACTGCTACACAGAAACCTACACAGTACAACCAACTAACACAGGAGGACATAACAACTACCAGAAGGACATAACACTAACACAAATAGGGCACCAGGGACACAGGCACCACTGACAAACACATACCGCCAGAATAACACAAACTTGCAAAACCCACAAAAAAACAACCCTGCAACACAAAAAACCACCCCAACCAAAATTCAGAACAAACACCACTGGCAAAAGCAACACCCCCTCCACATCACAACCAGCACACAGCCAGACTGAGACACTATGTCACCACAACACACACAAAATACACCCCACAAATACCTGACAACTTCCCCAACACAAAACCCAGGACTGCACTCACTACTCACCACCACACACACCTCCAAATACACACACGTCCCAGGCACAATACTCCAGCAATTCCTACCCACACAACACAACACAACTGCCTATCACAACCCATCCCCCCAACCTTACCAGACTCCACACACACAACACCTACCACCACCACAAACAAAAACCAACTCCACCTATACTCCAACCACAACACAACACTACAAACACACAAACACCCAAAACAAACATTGTATAGCCACAAGCTCTGCACAACGCCAGCAACCCCACACACCAACCACTCCACCGGACTTGAACATCCCACCCACCCGAACACCCCACAACAACACAGCCATGACCCCACCAAGACCGTAAGTAACATCATTTCCAACCCTTATATACTCAGACTTTCTCGCATCTCCTAAATAGGGCACAGCAACGCGTGCTGGGTACAGCTAGTAATCTATATAAATAAAAATGTAATGTTAGTTTGTGGGATTAGCGTAACTCAAAAACCACTGGACGAATTGACACCAAATTTGGACACAATACACCTATCAGGCCAAAGAGTGACCATAACTCATAAGCACACTGAAAAACACAGTCCTAGAAACTTGGGAAGAGTCTGATGTGTGATCCAATACAACAGCTAGCAGAGTGTCTGCTGTGGATTCATCTTGTTGTACTTCACATAGTAGTAGTAGTAGTAGTAGTAGTAGTAACAACTTTATTTTTATACCCCACCACCATCTACCCAAGGAGACTTGGGACGGCTTACAAGGGGACAAGCCCAAAAATTACAGATTAAAACAACCGTATTAAAATCAATCATTTTAAAACATAACACAATCACAACAGCATCATAAAAACAATATCATGGCTGAAAACAGAATCGGAGCTGGATCTGGGCTCAAGTAAGTGCAGTGAATCCCTAAGTAGACCTGAGGGAAAGTGCAGAAATTCAAATGTGCCAAGCTAGAGTGAATATCTTTGGCCATAAAGTGTCAAAATTCATGGGAGATGGGCCGAACTAAAGTGCAACTAAGAGTTTCTCCTATGTGCATGGTTTGTAGCACTTGTTTGAATTTTTTGTTTTATTTTCCAAAGCTTTCATAATTGTAGTTTGATGTTGTATTGTGATCTTGTATGTTTTGATTACATGTATTGGTCATTTTTTTTTGTATTTTGGGTTTGTTTATTTGTTTGCACTTTATCTGCATGATCCGTTTTCCCATTCTATTGTACAGTTTTATGTATTTTGCTATTCCTCCTTCCCTTGGTGTGTGTGTATACACATAAATTTAAGACTGTATGCCTTTGGCAGAACCTCCTGTTTTTGGTCGTTTTGATGCACAGTACCACATACATTTTATCGGGCTATATAAACAAATTAGGAGGAGGAAAATGATGATGTCTGGTCACACAATCGGAGTGGTGGTGGGGTGCTGCGGGGGGTTTATTACTGGAACACAGTAATTGCAGTTTCTTCACTTCCAGCTTTATCTCATCTTGCCTAAAATCTCCATTTGTCAATTCATTTCAAAACAAAAATAATAAAAGGTGAAGAGAAGAAAGGTGGATATTTGCAGATACATCGAGGGAGAGCTTTAGTAGTTTCGTGCAATTTATTCTCTCATATGTTGGACTGAATAGAAGTGACTATTTCTCTATTGCCAACAGATTCAGAACAAAAGAAGGTACAGATGTATATGAAATCTGCATATGTAATTGTATAATTATTACTAGAACCGAAAGATAAAAGATCATCTGGTCTTGAAAATTAAGAAGGGCTGAGCCCAGATTAATACTTGGATGGGAACCCACCAATGAATATCAGGTGCTGCAGGCTTTATTTCAGAGGAAGGAACTGGCAAGTGACCTCTGAGTAGGGTTGCCATTTTTGATATAAGAAATAGGGGACATTTACGGGATTTTTCACAAAAATAAGGGACACCTCATTAAAAAAAACTTGAAACTCAAACATTAGGTAGAAATAGTTTTATTAACAGAATAAGATAATGATTGAAACTCACAAAAGAAACTGTCTTACACCCTCTTAACGGTACATAGTATGTTTCTGCATGTTTTGTTATGCAGAAAAAACATTATTAGAACTGCCTTATTTTTTCCATCTGTATTTAGTACTTGACTTTGCTGACTTTAAAAGTGCACTGTCTAAACATTAAAATAACATAAATTTTATAAGACAGTACATCTTCATGATTATTATGTCAATAGTTAATGGTGTAGTATAGTATGCGATACACAGTATTGTATAGTATTGGGATGCACAGCTAGGCCTATTTTAAGAGTAACTCTCAAGCAACCAGAAACTATCTTTATCCAACATGATCCAACATTCCCCTTGAGTAACGGTTAATTAGTCTACTGTACTTTGAAAAAGTCCTGTATCGCCTCTTCCTTCCAACGGGGACGCAGGCTGCCCTGCGAGTTGGAATCCCCGGGCAGGCATTGCCATGGAAACCGCAGCGCGCACCTTCCTCTGGTCAACCCTGCCCAGTCCTGTCCTGCTAGTCAAAAATAAGGGACAGGGCCTGAAAATAAGGGACACAAATTTTAGGGCCAAAATAAGGGACGTCCCTTAGAATAAGGGACATATGGGAACCCTACCTCTGAGTATTTCTTGCCTAAGAAAATGCTATCAAATTCATCGGGTCCCCATAAATTGATACAAGACTTAAAGGCATGTACGCATAAGATTGTGATGTATAGCTAAGTGACTTACTGTATATGGGAACATGAGGAAAACTATACCTTAGGAACACAACTATAGTGCCATGATTCCACTTTTCCTCTTCGGATAGTTCTTGATGTTTACATTGGATTTAAACCAGACGGTACTTCAACAGTATCGTACTGATGGTAGCTTGTTCAACTTAAGCCGTCTGAGGGCTCGCGCTAAGACTCTAGACTATCTAGTCCGTGAGCTGCTTTTTGCTGACGATGCTGCCCTTGTCGCCCATTCAGAAGCAGCCCTGCAGCACCTAACATCCTGCTTTGCAACAGCTGCAGAGCTGTTTGGGCTGGAAGTCAGCCTGAAGGAAACAGGAGTCCTCTACCAGCCCGCACCACAGGAAGAACACCATCATCCCCACGTCAGCATAGGCAAATCTGTGCTTAAGTCCGTTCAGCAGTTCACCTACCTGGGAAGCATCATCTCTTCAGACACCAAGATTGATTAAGAGATAGATCACAGATTAGCAAAGGCATATAGTGCATTCGGAAGGCTTCACAAAAGAGTCTGGAGCAACAAGCACCTGAGGCAAAGCACCAAAATCAGTGTGTACAGAGCTATCGTACTGTCTATTCTCCTCTATGGGTCTGAAACATGGGTCACCTATCGCCAACATCTACGACTCCTCGAATGCTTTCATCAGCACTGTCTTTGCACAATCCTAAATATACACTGGACCGACTATGTGACGAATGTTGCTGTCCTTGAGCAAGCAGGGATCACCAGCATTGAGGCCATGCTATTGAACACAGCTGCGCTGGGCAAAGATACTACTCCATGGTGAACTCGCCACGGGTCAGCGCAAGAGAGGCGCCCCAAAAAGAGATATAAGGACTCCCTGAAACAACATCTCAGGCTCGGCCAGATTGATCATCAACAATGGTCCACCCTGGCCTCACATCGGGAGGCATGGAGAAGCACTATCCACAATGCTGCGGCCTCTTTCGAGAAGACACGCCGAATGGGTCTCGAAGAGAAATGACAACGCAGAAAGAACCGCAACTTGGAAACAACATCACCCAAGGAGACTTTCTGCTGTGCTTTCTGCAACCGAACTTGCCTATCTCAGATTGGCCTTTTTAGTCATCAACGCACTTGTAAAAAACATGGGATGAGTCCTTCCTAAGAATCTTGGTTCGTGAAGTAATGCCGAGAGAGATATCACTTCAACAAGAGAATGCCTTCAAATTCAGAAGTCTTCTGAGAAACCTTCAAACAAAGTATTATCCTCTGTATAATAGGCCACATGGCTGCACCATCTACTTAGAAATATGAACTACACTGCCAAGTTTGTGGTGGGGTCTGACACAAAATTATTTGCCATCTGAGCTCAGTTTGCAGCATCTGAAATAAGCTGAGGACAACCATTGAAGAGGGTTGAAAGGAAGAGAGAAAAACTGGGGCATTTTAATAGCAGGGGGTTTTTTTTCATGTCAGGAGAAACTTGAGAAACTACAAGTCGCTTCTGGTGTGAGAGAATTGACCGTCTTCAAGGACATTGCCGAAGGGACACCCAGATGTTTTTATTTTTTTATTTATTCGATTTAGTAGACCGCTCTCTCCGGAGCCCAGAGCGGTTTACAACAATTAAAACCAGATAAAAACTGGTAAAACACATAAAACAGCATTCTAAACCACTGAAACCCCGCTCCCAACAATAAAAATCCAGCAGATCGGCGACAATGCACGCGGCAAGACGCGGCAGGATGGCAGATTGCAGCGGCATCAGGCAGGACCGAACGCCTGTGTGAACAGCCTATGTCAGGCCCGGTAGGCCTGTAAATAATGGCACACTCACTCAAGTAGTTAACAAGAGGAATTGAGCTTTATTCAGCCTTACTCCAGGCAGAGCAAAGAGGAATCTGAGCTTTCCCGCCAAAACGCTGAGAGAAAAACCCTTCTGGTAAACTCCCTCCTCCTCCCAGACTTAGGCCCACCCCTCGGCTGGCTCCTTGTCGCTATGGCAGCCCAAAGCCAAGCTGTTTATTGAACTGCTCTGGCTGGGCCTGACATTACGCCCCCCCAACACCTGCCCCACAGGGCGAGAAGAACGAAAGGGAGGGGAGAGAGAGACAAAACCCACACAAACCGACAGGCAACTTATACAAATAGGTAATGCAATGGCATGTTATATAATTCAATAATCTATAACATCAACTTAAACTACAGTCAGCAATTCTAGCATTAAGCATTGTATAATTTATCTTAAACAAACTTAAGCTTATGCAATAAACCCCCCTGAACTTGGTTACACATAATACACACTTGCAACCAGATCAAGTCATCTGTCAACCATACAGGAAAACCCAATTCAAAGCAGTAAACGCTGATCCAGTCCTAGTTCCAATAACCCTCTTAGACCATCCCATATGAACCCCTGGGTTCTCTCATGTTATGCCAACCACATGTAGAGGTTTATTAGAGGGCCACCCACAAAGCGGCCTTGCCCCATCCAACGGAGTGTGCACCCACAGGCCAAACCTCCCCAACCTTTCAGAACTATAATATCTCAGCACTATTACAGGTTCTATCCCGCTCAATGGAATTAACATGCATTGCCCAAAGGCATCGTTCGGACAAGCAGGCAAGAGAGCCTCTGCGTGAATGTTCTCTGTAGGTGCAGCACCTCACTCGAAGCCTTTGATAGTCCAAACTTCGCTGCTGGCAGATCCCCAACGACCAGCTCTCTCCCAGGATTCACACAGAGTTCAGTGACTGTGGTTCTCGGCGGAGAGGCCCCGAACATGGGAGGATCCCCATCGCTCAACTGAGCTGTTCGTTGCAGTGGGACCCCTCCCCCAACTGCAGTTGTTGGTCAAAGGAAGCCCACTCCCAGGCGGCTCCAAGCCAAAACACAGCATCGGTCAGCCAAAGCTGCAACTGGAACTCGAACTCACTCGAACTCATGACTCGGGCTGGTGCTGCGACATCTCTCTGCTGCACACCAGGACCTTCTGCAACCTCCCCAACCGCAACAGGCTCTACCTTGGGGACGACCTGGGCTGGCGCTGCAACATCTCTCTGCTCCACACCAGGACCTCCTGCAACCTCCCCAATCGCAACAGGTTCTTCCTTGGAGACATCAGGCAGTTGGCTTTCCTTCGTTTCACCGGCCAACTCAACTGACCTCTCATCTGGCAAGGGTCTGGCCACACTCTCATGCTCTCCCTCCTCAGCGTCCAGGCCACACGTGGGCAGACTCCTTTTGCTTGGGCAAAACCTTCTCCGCCTCAATTGCTTCCGTTTGGATGGCCACCTCGTCGCAGGGGGGCTCAGGCTCGGCTTTGCTCACCCCAGCCATCTCTCGCTGGGGATTCTCACTCACAGCTACACTGCTTGGCAGGGCACCCTCACCGCTTCCTTCGCTGTGAAGCTCCACAAAAGGTTCCCCCTCTCTGCCAGCTGGGAAGGCCTCAGGCAGCTGGGATTCTTCGGCGCACGCCTCACCGCTGCTGCAGGAACCTCCGTCACCTTTGTGCTGCTGTGGCACCTTACTCTCAGCCTCTAGCCCCGTTTCTGCTCACCGGTAGCCAGCTCATCCGATTCATCCCCAGGCAAGGATTCAGCTGCACTCCCTTGCTCCGCAGCACAGCTGGGACTCAGGACCAAAGAATGACACTCCAGACAATCGCCCTTCCCAAATCCCCCAAAACACAGGCAGCCGAGGCTTGGATCTCTCCTGTGTCCCCAAGAGGGAAGCAGGGTGAAAGTGGGGTGGCCAGTTCACTCTGCGCTATTGCTCCAAACGGCTGGGGCTCCTTCTCACGACTGCATACAGAGCCTGGGTCTTTGTCCTCCGCAGCTTCGCGCAAACAGGAATATCCTCGCTTCCCCTTGTACTCTCAGCAGCCGCAGGCAGGCCTAAACATTCTTCACCTTTCTTTGCGTCATCCCCAGCCAGGGGTTGCGACTGGCTCGACCCCTTTGCTGCTGGAATTTCCATTTCCACGGAAACCTGTTTCTCAGGGAAAGTTGCACTCTCCCTGCCAATGCTGTTTGAATTCCTTCCTCCAGCTCTTTGCCCTTCAAGAGCTCCATCACTGGATCTGGCCTTGAGTCAGCACAGTTGGAGGCGCTTTCACTCTCCACTCCATCTTCTGTCTCAGCCGTTCCAGGGTCCATCTTCGCCTCTCCTCCCCGGGGAGCCGTGCGTCCTCTCTCACACCCGGGGCCATGCTCCAGGTGGCCCGCGAACATCACTGCCCATGGATGCGCTGTCCCCAACCTACACACATCGCAGCCGTAGGTGGCTGGGATTGCTTCGAGGGGTCTCCTCGCACGGGTCCTCATCCTCTTCCTCGTCGTCACTCGAGGGGTACCACAGATCTCCTTCATCCTCCTCCTCGCTCAGGTCGCCACACAGGATGGGGTCCGGCAAACTGCCCTTCAGCACCTCAGAAGGCTGCATTCGCTTTGTCCTTCCCCTCCTGCCCCGCCGGTGCTTGAGCTTACGTGAAGGCTCCGGGGAAGGGCCGGAACTTTCACTCCTCCTCAGGGCTGCTGGCTCCAACCAAGCTGCGGATTCCTCACAGGGGATAGGGGGAATGAAGGGCTCTTCTCCTTCATCCTCAGGGAATGAGTCAGTATCCCATTCTTCCACCTGCATCCGCCGCACCAAACCGGGAACCGCCTCTGGAGGTTTTCAAAAGCTTGCCGCATAGCCTCGGCTACATCCACCTTACCGGGGGTCTCCCATCCAGTACGGCATGGACTCCGATCTTCCTCTGGTTCCAACCAGACACCCACAGTTTCCATCCTGAGGCCATGGGGAATGCCGACTCCATTCTCCCGGGTGGGGGCCTTTTGCTTCGCAGGCCTCTGTCGCCGCTTGCTTCTTTGCGGCCAAAACCCCTCTCCTCTGAGAGGGAGGTCGTGCCTCTCCGCCTTGGAAGCACAGACCTTCTCCATAGTCGGGTTGGGTTCTCACCAGCACTGAGACTGGGATAAACCCAATGTTGTTGAGATTCCTCTTTATGTCAGGCCCGGTAGGCCTGTAAATAATGGCACACTCACTCAAGTAGTTAACAAGAGGAATTGAGCTTTATTCAGCCTTACTCAGGCAGAGCAAAGAGGAATCTGAGCTTTCCCGCCAAAACGCTGAGAGAAAAACCCTTCTGGTAAACTCCCTCCCTCCTCCCAGACTTAGGCCCACCCCCCTCTGCTGGCTCCTTGTCGCTATGGCAGCCCAAAGCCAAGCTGTTTATTGAACTCCTCTGGCTGGGCCTGACACAAGTCTTTACAGACTTGCGAAATGCCATCAAGCCCGATAGGGCTCGCGTCTCCTCGGGCAGCGTGTTCCAGAGGCTCGGCGCAGCCACTGTGAACGCCCTCTGCCGCGTACTCGACAATCTGTAGATCTTAATACCAGGCACCTCTAGTAGATTGAGCCCCTCGGAACGCAGTGATCTTCCGGGCACATATGGGGTAAGCCGCTCCTTCAGGTACACTGGCCCCAAACCATATAAGGCCTTAAAAGTTAGAACTAACACCTTGAAGGTGACCCGGAATTCAATAGGAAGCCAGTGCAGTTTGAGCAGGAGTGGGGTTACATGGGCAGATCTTGCAGCTCCTGAGTGCAGGCGCGCTCAGGGGCGGTCTAAGGTAATTTTAAATGGTAGGCAAACATTATTTTGGTGCCCCCAAAAACATTATTTTGCCCCCATGTAAAACAAATATACAATTATAATATCACAATACCATTAGTAGTATTATATTGTATCAATGTATATACAATATATTATACCATACTCATACTATATTATATCATAATTATATTATACTACATTACAATATAATTATATTATAATATATTGACATTATAATACAATATAACATTCTATTATATTATTATTATAAAATAATAAATAAAATTATTTATTTAAATGAAATTATCCTCTACTAAATATTTTCATTACTCCTATAAAACTCAACCCAAAATAAAGTAAAATAAAATATTATATATTACTATTTTGTACAATACCACTATACTGCAATATTGTTTGTAATATTACATGTAATATAAAATATATCATTATTCTATTGTTATATTGTATTTGTATTATATTGTATGACAATATTAAGCAGAACTGTATAATAATCAACAAGAAATGCAATGTAAATGCATCAAAATCAGAATATATTACCTACCACCCGTCTCTAGCTTGAAACTCGACCAGTTCAAGGCCCTGAATTCAGAGGAGATTAATCAAATCTTGACCGCAGCAAGGGCAACCACCTGCTCTACAGACCCGTGCCCGTCCCATCTGATTAAGTCCTGTGCGGGGAGCCTCCTGGCCACTCTGACAGGGTTGATAAATCACTCATTGGAGCTGGGAGTCTTTCCCGATGCGCTGAAGGAGGCTAGAGTCCGCCCGCTGCTGAAGAAGGCGAATTTGGATCCAGCGGTGCCGGCAAACTACCGTCCGGTCTCAAACCTACCCTTCCTCGGGAAACTGATTGAACGGGCAGCAGCGATCCAATTACAGGAATTCCTGGAAACCTCAGGAAGCCTGGACCCCTGCCAATCGGGTTTCCGCGCCGGAAATCAGCCATTGGGATTCAAGGCACAGCTTTGGCCTGGTTCGATTCCTTCCTACGGGGCCGTTCGCAGCGTGTTGAGTGGCGAGGCCAAGTGTCCAAGAAATCCACCCTGGACTGTGGAGTCCCCCAAGGCGCCATTTTGTCACCAACGCTTTTTAACATCTACGTCCAACCCTTGGCAAGCATAGCCAGAAGTTTTGGATTGGGGTGCTACCAATATGCAGATGACACCCAGCTTCTGCTGAAGCTTGAGCCAGGTGTAACATCGGTGCCTGAGAACTTCAGACAAGGACTAGAGGCAGTGACCAGATGGCTCGCTCATACAAACTCAAGATCAATCCATCAAAGACTGAGATTCTATGGCCGGGACGCCCAGAGCCACCCATTCCGCTGCCTCTCTTTGAGGGAGAGCCGCTGATCCCGGCCCGTCGGTGAAGAGTCTCGGTGTGATACTAGACTCGAGACTCTCGCTGGAGGCCCAGGTTGCTGCGACAAGTAAGGGAGCTTCTTCCACCTACGCCAGGCACGTCAACTGGCACCTTACCTTCCATCAGATGCGCTGGCTACTGTGGTCCATGCCACAGTGACATCACGGCTGGACTACTGTAATGCCTTGTACGTGGGGTTGCCACAGTCAACCACTCGTAAAATCCAGCTAGTGCAGAATGCAGCCGCCAGGCTCCTCACCGGGACACCACTGAGATGCCATATCGCGCCATCTCTGCAGTGCCTGCACTGGCTGCCAGTCAAGCTCAGAGCCATCCACAAGATCCTGTCGCTACCTTTAAGGCCCTCCATGGTGCCGGCCCAGCTTATTTAAAAGACCGCTTGTCCGAACCAGCTCATTTAAGGTCGCCGCGCTCAGGAAACAGGGACCTTCTCCGCATCCCAGGTGTGAGTGAGGCCCGCCTCGACACCACGAGACGGAGAGCTTTTTCCATCGCGGCCCCTGTCCTTTGGAACTTGATGCCGGCGGATCAGAGAGCTATCCGGGACATGCCCCAGTTCCTGACCGCACTGAAGACCTGGCTCTTCCGAAAGGCTTATGGCTAAGGACACCTCCCAGACTTAGCCTGAGCTACTGGAACTATTTTAATTAATCTTTTTATTCTTTTAGCTTTTAACTATTGAATTCTTTTATGTGTTTTTGTGTGTAAGTCGCCCGGAGCACTGACGTGGAGGCGACTCATAAATAATAAAATCAATCAATCAATCAATCATAATTCATAGGAGTCTCCCATAAGTCCAAAATTAGGATCCCAATGTAAATGTAAATAGAAAAACAGCCAAAATGTTCAAATGAGGTCGAATACAGGCAGCACAGCCTGGGCAAACTTGGGCCCTCCCTCCCTCTAGGTGTTTTGGACTCCAACTCCCACAACTCTTCATAGCCTCAGGCCCCTCAGGTCTAGACAGAAATAGTGCCGAAGAAAGGAAGGAGGGAGAGAAGAGGTCACAGAGGAGGAGAGCCCTTCATTCATTCCTTCACTTACACTTCCTTCACTGATTCTTTTCTCCTTCCCCGCAAACGCGCGCGCGGAGACAAAGGAGAAGGGAAGCACTCCCTGCCTGCCCGATAGGGAGTGCTTTGCTTACAGGCTTCTGCGCAAGGGAGCTACTGGGCTTGCGTGGAGGTTTTTGCGGATGTGCAGTTGCTCCTGCGCTCAATTTCAGCTGTGGAGCAACTGCGCCTGCGCGAAAACCTCCACGCATGCCAGAAGCGGCGTTGGAACACACAAGGCCGGGGCCCAAAAGCAGGCAGCTGCAGCACTGTCTGAGGAACATCGGCAGGGCCAGGATGGTGCCCCATGCGGCCAGGATGGCGCCCCCTTCCCAGATGGCGCCCTAGGCGGCCGCCTACTTGGCCTACCTTGTAGGACCGCCCCTGGGCGCGCTGCTGCGTTCTGCACCAGCTTAAGTTTCCGGATCGCCGACAGGGGTAGGCCAATGTACAGCGCATTACAGTAGTCGAGCCTCGAGATGACCGTGGCTTGGATCACCGTGGCCAGGTTGCAACGGGAGAGGTAAGGAGCCAGACGTTTTGCCCGTCGCAGGTGGTAAAACCCTGTCTTGCAGGCGCAGGCAATCTGCGTCTCCATAGACATCTGGAAGTCCAGCCGGACCCCTAAGCTCTTTACTGACGGTTGCGGGCGAAGTGCCACGCCGTCAAACGTCGGCATCTGGATCTCTAACCCCCCGGGCGGCCCAGCCACAAGATCTCCGTCTTCGTTTTGATGTTGTACCATTCTTGTAGGAGAGCTGGAGCTGACTGAAGATGTGGGACAACTGATCATTAGTTAGCACTATTCCAATTCAGG
>JARBWK010000002.1:204104938-204126326 GCA_030556195.1 Anolis apletophallus
CAAATTCAACATTTTCCAAAATTGATGATTTTTGAAAATTTTGTGACCCGCCGGGTTTGGCCCAAATTTTGGCCCAAAATCAACATCTTCCAAACTTGAAGATTTTTGTAAATTTGGACATTTTCTGACCCGCCGGGTTAGGAAAACGCCTGGAGTTTGGAAAATGTTGAATTTGGTCCAAAATTTGGGCGTTTTCCTAACCCGGTGGGTCAGAAAAGTCCAAATTTACAAACATCTTCAAGTTTGGAAGATGTTGATTTTGGTCCAAAATTTGGGCCAAACCCGGCGGGTCACAAAATTCAAAATTTTCAAAAATCATCAATTTTGGAAAATTTTGAATTTGGTCCAAAATTTGGGCGTTTTCCTAACCCGGCAGGTCAGAAAAGTCCAAATTTACAAACATCTTCAAGTTTGGAAGATGTTGATTTTGGGCCAAAATTTGGGCCAAACCCGGCGGGTCAGAAAACTCAAAATTTTCAAAAATCTTCCAGTTTGGAAAATGTTGATTTTGTCCAAAATTTGGGCGTTTTCCTAACCCGGCAGGTCAGAAAAGTCCAAATTTACAAACATCTTCAAGTTTGGAAGATGTTGATTTTTGGCCAAAATTTGGGCCAAACCCGGCGGGTCACAGAATTCAAAATTTTCAAAAATCATCATTTTGGGAAAAATTTGAATTTTGTCCATAATTTGTGCGTTTGCCTAACCCGGCAGGTCAGGAAAGTCCAAATTTACAAAAATCTTCAAGTTTGGAAAATGTTGAATTTGGTCCAAAATTTGGGTGTTTTCCTAAACCGGCAGGTCAGAAAAGTCCAAATTTACAAAAATCTTCAAGTTTGGAAGATGTTGATTTTGGGCCAAAATTTGGGACAAACCCGGCGGGTCAGAAAACTCAAAAATTTTCAAAAATCTTCCAGTTTGGAAAATGATGTTTTTGGTCCAAACTCCGGGCGTTTTCCTAACCCGGTGGGTCAGAAAAGTCCGAATTTACAAAAATCTTCAAGTTTGGAAGATGTTGATTTTGGTCCAAAATTTGGGCCAAACCCATTTTGGACCAAAATCAACATCTTCCAAACTTGAAGATTTTTGAAAATTTTGACCTTTCTGACCCACCGGGTTAGGAAAACGCCCGGATTTTGGACCAAAATCATCATCTTCCAAACTGGAAGATTTTTGAAAATTTTGAATTGGCGGGTGAGGACAAGGACTGCTGCCAAAGAAGATCTAGTTTCCTCAAGTACAAAGACCCCATTTGCCCCTTTCTGATTGATTTTCTCCTGGACTGTTCCTGAAGCTTCTCCCTAGCAGAGAAGCCTTGTTTTCTGCATCATGGACTCAGGGAAGGGGGCTTGGAAGGGCTGCCTGATCCTCTCTGCCTTGGGAGAGGCAGTTCACCAAGGACACTGACTCATGGACTCATTATTGCCGTTTCTCAGCCCCGAGTTGCCCCGTGCAAGCGGTCTTACCCAGGATTGATGCACACAAACCCTCTCCCCTGCATTATGGATGTATAGTTTCTAAGGACACTTCCCAGTTTAATCTTCCCAGCCTTTTCCCCTCTTGCCACATGGACTTTGTGACTCTCTGCCACTCTCTTGCACTCCAGAAGCAACTCTGCCCCTCAGGACTCTATAGTTTCCAAGGACAGTGATTACCACTAAGGGAACTATAACTCCCAGAAGGAAAGCAGCATTCTGCTGGTTGTTTTTAAGATCATTTTCTCCAAAGGAATGGGGCCTGAGGCTGTGAGGAACTGTGGGAGTTGATGTCCAAAACACCTGAAAGGCCCGTTGGCCCAGGCCTGAGCTGGAACGTGTCCAAGGAGGGCGACTAAAATGATATAGGGTCTGGAGAACAAGCCCTATGAGGAGTGGCTTAAAGAGCTGGGCATGTTTAGCTGAAGAAGAGAAGGCTGAGAGGAGACATGATGAGGGCCATGGATAAATAGGTGAGAGCATGTCATTGGGAGGAGGGAGCAGGCTTGTTTTCTGATGCCCTGGAGACTAGGACATGGAAGATTCCGCCTGAACATGAGGAAGAACTTCCTGACTGTGAGAGCTGTTCAGCAGTGGAACTCTCTGCCTTGGCGTGTGGTGGAGGCTCCTTCTTTGGAGGCTCTTAAGCAGAGGCTGGGTGGCCATCTCCTGGGGGTGCTTTGAATGCAGTTCCCTGCTTCTTGGCCGAATGGGGTTGGGCTGGATGGCCCACGAGGTCTCTTCCAGCTCTATGAAGCTTGTGTTGACAGAAGAGGCATGGCTAGGCCGAGCTAGTCTCGTGAGAAGTACTTTCTGCTCAGAGAAGAGCAGCGGCCAGGCTGAGGAATTCTCGCGAGAAGTACCCGCTTGAGACCACCGCCTCTTCTTAGAACAGTGTTTCTCAACCTGGGGGTCGGGACCCCCAGGGGGGTCATGAGAGGGTTTCAGAGGGGTCGCCAAAGACCATCAGAAAACATATATTTCTGATGGTCTTAGGAAGCCCTTTGGCAGAGAAGGTTGAAGATCTCTCCGCTTGTCCTTCTCTTTCTTTTTTGGAAACAGACTCCCACCTAAAGCTCTCCTTTGCTGTGATTGGCAGGCCTCCCAGCCAAGGGGAGGGCTGTTTCTGAGACTCCAAGCAGGGAGGGGAGAACAGGTGTGCTTGGCTCATGGCAGCATAATGCGCATGTGTGGGCGAGGGAGACTATGAGAGGTGGGATGGAGGCTCACGCCAGCTAGTCCCTTCAAGGCATGAGGGTTCTGAATAGGAAGTTTGACCCATTCCTATCATTGGTGGGGTGCAAGGGGCTCTTTGATTGTAGGTGAACTATAAATTCCAGCAACTACAACTCCCAAATGTCAAGAGCTATTTTCCCCAAACTCCACCAGTGTTCACATTTGAGTATATTGAGGATTCGTGTCAAGTGTGGTCCAGATCCATCCTTGTTGAGTCTATAGTGCTCTCTGGATGTAGGTGCCCTTAGACAACTGCAAGAGAAATGTAGAGAGCAGAACAAAGGACTCTATGTAACATTTGTCGACCTCACCAAAGCCTTCGACACTGTGAGCAGGAAAGGTCTGTGGCAGATCCTGGAACGTCTAGGATGTCCCCCCAAGTTCCTCAAAATGATTGTCCTGTTACATGAGGGCCAGCATGGTCAAGTCAGATACGGCGATGCTCTCTCTGAGCCTTTTCTAATAACTAATGGAGTGAAACAAGGTTGTGTTCTTGCACCAACCCTATTTACAATCTTCTTCAGCATGATGCTCCAAAGGGCTACGGCAGACCTGGAAGAGGACGGCATATATATACGCTATCGTACTGATGGTAGCTTGTTCAACTTAAGCCGTCTGAGGGCTCGCACTAAGACTCTAAACTATCTAGTCCGTGAGCTGCTTTTTGCTGACGATGCTGCCCTTGTCGCCCATTCAGAAGCAGCCCTGCAGCGCCTCACATCCTGCTTTGCAACAGCTGCAGAGCTGTTTGGGCTCGAAGTCAGCCTGCAGAAAACAGAAGTCCTCTACCAGCCCGCACCACAGGAAGAACACCATCATCCTCACGTCAGCATAGGCACATCTGTGCTTAAGTCCGTTCAGCAGTTCACCTACCTGGGAAGCATCATCTCTTCAGACGCCAAGATTGACAAAGAGATAGAACACAGATTATCAAAGGCATATAGTGCATTCGGAAGGCTTCACAAAAGAGTCTGGAGCAACAAGCACCTGAGACAAAGCACCAAAATCAGTGTGTACAGAGCTATCATACTGTCCATTTTCCTCTATGGGTCTGAAACATGGGTCACCTATCGCCAACACCTACGACTACTCGAGCGCTTTCATCAGCGCTGTCTTCGCACAATCCTAAATATACACTGGACTGACTATGTGACTAATGTTGCTGTCCTTGAGCAAGCAGGGATCACCAGCATTGAGGCCATGCTATTGAGAACACAGCTGTGCTGGGCAGGGCACGTCTCTAGGATGGAGGACCACCACCTCCCAAAGATACTACTCTATGGTAGGTATAGAAAGAGAGGCGCCCCCAAAAAGAGATATAAGGACTCCCTGAAACAACATCTCAGGCTCGGCCAGATTGATCACCAGAAATGGTCCACCCTGGCCTCACATCGGGAGGCATGGAGACGCACTATCCACAATGCTGCGGCCTCTTTCGAGAAGACACGCCAAATGGGTCTCGAAGAGAAACGACAACACAGAAAGAACCGCAACTTGGAAAAAAACATCACCCAAGGAGACTTTCTGCTGCGCTTTCTGCAACCGAACTTGCCTATCTCAGATTGGCCTTTTTAGTCATCAACGCGCTTGTAAAAAGCATGGGATGAGTCCTTCCTGAATCTTCGTTCGCGAAGTAATGCCGAGAGAGACAACTCCCAAACTCAAGGTCAATGCCCACCAAAGCCTTCCAGTATTTGCTGTTGGTCATGGGAATTTTGAGTGCCAAGTTTGGTTCAATTCCATTGTTGGTGAGTTCAGAATGCTCTTTGATTGTAGGTGAACTATAAATCCCAGCAACTACAACTTCCAAATGACAAAATCAACCCCCCCCCCACACACAAATACAGTTATGAAGTAGCAATGAAAATAATGTTATGGTGAGGGGTCACCACAACATGAGGAACTGTATTAAGGGGTCTCAGCATCAGGAAGGTTGAGCCACACTGTCTTAGAATCTATGTGAAGAGAGAGAAGAGGCGTGGCCTTGCTGAGGAAGCCTCATGAGAAGAAGGGCCAACTTTCTGCTCAACCTTATGTGAGTGAGGAAGTCTCGCGAGAAGAAGGGCCCCAACTAAGGCACCGCTGTTTGAGAGAAGACTGTGCTGACAGCCTGAGGAAGCCTCGCGAGAAGAAGGCCTGAGCCAGGGTCTCGCGAGAGGGCGGGGCCGCGGCCTGTGCCGGCTGAGGCGCCGCCTCCTCCTGGCCTCGATTGGCGGCGCTGAGGGAGCGGAGGGAGCGAGGGAGGGAGCGGGGCAGGCCCGGGCGGAAGGGAGAGCGCGGCGGAGAGGAGGCCGCGATGCCGGGCGGGCGGGCGTGCGGCGTGTGCGGCGGCGGCGAGATCGAGGTGGACTCCGCCCGCGGGGATGCGGTGTGCACGGGCTGCGGCTCCGTCCTGGAGGACAACATCATCGTCTCCGAGGTGCAGTTCGTGGAGAACAGCGGAGGAGGCTCCTCGGCCGTCGGGCAGTTCGTCTCCCTCGACGGTGCGTCCCGGAAAGGAGGGCCAGGGCACGGGCAGGTGGTGTCCACTCCAGGCCTGGGCCAGCTTGGGCCCTCCCTCCCGGTGTTTTGGACTCCAACTCCCACAATTCCCAACAGCCTAGGCCCTCCCTCCCTCCAGGTGTTTTGGACTCCAACTCCCACAATTCCCAACAGCCTAGGCCCTCCCTCCAGGTGTTTTGGACTCCAACTCCCACAATTCCCAACAGCCTAGGCCCTCCCTCCCTCCAGGTGTTTTGGACTCCAACTCCCACAATTCCCAACAGCCTAGGCCCTCCCTCCCTCCAGGTGTTTTGGACTCCAACTCCCACAATTCCCAACAGCCTAAGCCCTCCCTCCCTCCCTCCCTCCAGGTGTTTTGGACTCCAACTCCCACAATTCCCAACAGCCTAGGCCCTCCCTCCCTCCCTCCAGGTGTTTTGGACTCCAACTCCCACAATTCCCAACAGCCTAAGCCCTCCCTCCCTCCCTCCAGGTGTTTTGGACTCCAACTCCCACAATTCCCAACAGCCTAGGCCCTCCCTCCCTCCAGGTGTTTTGGACTCCAACTCCCACAATTCCCAACAGCCTAAGCCCTCCCCCCCCCCTCCCTCCCTCCAGGTGTTTTGGACTCCAACTCCCACAATTCCCAACAGCCTAAGCCCTCCCTCCCTCCCTCCAGGTGTTTTGGACTCCAACTCCCACAATTCCCAACAGCCTAAGCCCTCCCTCCCTCCCTCCAGGTGTTTTGGACTCCAACTCCCACAATTCCCAACAGACTAGGCCCTCCCTCCCGGTGTTTTGGACTCCAACTCCCACAATTCCCAACAGCCTAGGCCCTCCCTCCAGGTGTTTTGGACTCCAACTCCCACAATTCCCAACAGCCTAGGCCCTCCCTCCCTCCCTCCAGGTGTTTTGGACTCCAACTCCCACAATTCCCAACAGCCTAGGCCCTCCCTCCCTCCCTCCCTCCAGGTGTTTTGGACTCCAACTCCCACAATTCCCAACAGCCTAGGCCCTCCCTCCCTCCCGGTGTTTTGGACTCCAACTCCCACAATTCCTCACAGCCTAGGCCCTCCCTCCCTCCAGGTGTTTTGGACTCCAACTCCCACAATTCCTAACAGCTTAGGCCTCAGAGTGAGGAAGGGGCCCGAGGCTGTGAGGAATTGTGGGAGTTGAAGTCCAAAACACCTGAAAGGCCCAAGTTTGCCCAGGCCTGCCTCAGAGTGAGGAAGGGGCCTAGTGGCTGTTAGGAATTGTGGGAGTTGGAGTCCAAAACACCTGGAGGGAAGGAAGGCCCAAGCTGGCCCATGCTCGTTGCAGAGAACCTTAGCCTTGTCCCACTTTGCTTATGATTGTGTTGAGTATTCCAGAGTCGGGGGGGGGGGGGCACCGTGGAAAAGACCCTGTCTCTTGTGCCCACCAGCCGAGTCTGTGAGACTGGCAGGGGCAACAGGAGGGCCTCCCCCGAGGAGCGACGGGTTCGAGCTGAAGTTTCCGGGCCGTCTTCAAGTGTAGCACCACGCAGAGCGCATTGCAGTAATCCAGTCTAGAGGTAACCAAGGCATGGACCACCATGGTCAAGTCAGACTTCACGAGGTATGGTCGCAGAGGGCACACAAGTTTTAACTGGGCAAAGGCCCTCCCGGCCACCGCCGACACCTGAACGTCAAGTGTCAGCGCCGAATCCAGGAGGACCCCCAAACTACAGACCTGTGACTTCAGAGAAGCATTCTCTCCTGACGCCTCGCCCACATCCATAATATTATTATAATAACTTTATTTTTATACCCCGCCAGCCATCTCCCCTTGGGGACTCCGGCCAACTCACATGAGACCAAGCCCAAACAGCAACAACAAATGACAACAAAATAAAATCAAGAACATCAACAATAAACACAATAAAAATACATACATACATACATATAAATAGATAAAAACCAGGATATAACTAGCTATCTAAAATCACAAGGACAGGGCGGGCCACAGACACAAATGTAAAGTGTTAAAAACTCAGGGTGAGATAAGCGAAATAGTATCCTTTACATGGGGGAGGGGGATAGACTCCAAGAATGGAGCATTGAAGAGAGCAATGGTAGAGATTAGATATTTACTCTCCGAAGGCACAGCAAAAAAGCCAGGTCATCAGGTGTTTTTTAAAGGTCTCCAAAGTGGGGGCTTTCCTAATCTCTCCGGGCAAGGAATTCCAGAGTTGGGGGGCCACAGCGGAAAAGGCCCTTTCTCTTTTGCCCACCAGCTGAGTCTGAGAGACTGGCAGGGGTGACAGGAGGGCCTCCCCGAGGAGCGAAGGGTTCGAGCTGGTTCATGGAGGAAAATCAGTCACAAAGGTAGGCGGGTTCCGAACCGTTTAGGGGTTTATAGGTGAGCACCTGCACCTTGAATTGGGACTGGAAAATAAATGGCAGCCACTGCAGCTCTTTAAACAGGGGGGGTTGACCGCTCCCTATAGCTTCCCCCAGTTATTAATCTGGCTGCTGATCTCCGGACAAGCTGAAGTTTCCGGGCCGTCTTCAAGGGTAGCCCCACGTAGAGTGCATTGCAGTAATCCAATCTATTATTAATAATTTTAATATGTTTTCTTAAGTACATTAATTCTCTTAAGTTGCATACATACATCAATACATTCAATACTTTTGTATTATACACTTAATTCGTTACATCAACTATATATCTTATATCTTATCATATTCACCTCTGTGTCCCCCGTGTCCCCCTTCCGAGCCACTTCAATTTGCATTCTCCTTCCAATATCTCATTTCTTCTTGTGGAGGTAACTTCCCATCTACTTCTTTTAAACCATTCCCGATAAATTTACCCCAGACTTCATCAAAGTCATTTACCTTCCGTACCCCCTTTCTAACTTTTAACCTACATGTCAGTTTATTAATTATTGCTAATTTCCATAGTTCTTTATACCATTCTTCAATTTGTATATTTATCTTGTCTTTCCAGTTCTTTGCTATCAACAACCTTGCTGCAGTTAACATATTATTTATTGCATCCTTCTCTGTTTTCCCTAAAATGACAACAATGAAAAACTTGCACTTTTTTCCATCTTCATAACCATTATTACTTCTATTTCTCTAAATACCTTCCCCCAGAATTCATTTACATATTTACATTCCCACCACATATGTATATATGTACCCACCTCTTGGCAACCTCTCCAACAGTTTTTTATAATCCAGTCTAGAGGTAACCAAGGCGTGGACTACCATGGTCAGGTCAGACTTCACGAGGTATGGTCGCAGTGGGCACACAAGTTTTAACTGGGTGAAGGCTCTCCCGGCCACCGCCGACACCTGAGCATCAAGTGTCAGCGCTGAATCCAGGAAGACTTGGGGACTCGTGGCGGCTTAGAAGCGACAAGCCCAAAATAATAACAATAATAATAAACTTTATTTGTACCCTGCCACTATCTCCCTTCTAGCATTACTTCTCATCTTTTTTGAATGACAGTGGCTCTCGACTTATATATATAGTGAACTTTTACGTATAGTGAACTTTGTCATCAATCCGGAAACTCAAGCTAGTGCAGAATGCTGCTGCTCGACTGCTGGTGGGAGCACCTGCACGAGAGCACATTACGCCCATTCTGCAGCAACTACACTGGCTACCAATAGAGTACCGGATTGTTTTCAAGGTGTTGGTGTTGAGCTTTAAGGCCTTGTATGTTTTAGGGCCGGTGTATCTGAGGGACCTCCTTACCCCAGATGTTCCCCCGAGATCACTACGCTCGGAAGAGCAAAATCTCTTAGTAGTTCCATCTATTCATTCCTGCCGTCTGTCTAAAACCAGATCAAGAGCCTTTTCCGTAGCTGCCCCGTCGCTATGGAACTCAATGCCAGATGAAGTCCGTGCCATTAAGGAACTGGCCCCATTTCGGAGAGCATGTAAAACGACCCTTTTCAGGCAGGCCTTTAATCTAAATGGCTCCTGAGAAAGTTGCCCAAATCCTTGAGTCCTATGTAGATTGTTGTTTTTATGCTCTGTTTTATATTGTTGTTATTAAATTGAAATGTTGCTGTTTTACTAATTGATTTTATGTAAACCGCCCCGAGCCTACTGGAAGAAGCGGTATATAAAAATGAACAATAATTAAATAAATAACTTATGAGGATATACCAGGCAGGGGCAACCTTTCTAACTCAGGGGCCGTATGGCAGGCTGGAGTAGGGTAGGTGGGTCAGGAGGCAAAGGGGTTCAAGATGGAGGGAGGGAGGAAGGAGACGGAGGGAGGGAAGGAAAGACCAAAGGAAGGTAGGGTGGAAGGGAAGGATGGAAGAAGGAAGGAAAAAGAGAAGGAAGGATAAATAATAATAATAATAAACTTTATTTGTACCCTGCCACCATCTCCCATCTGGCATTACTTCTCGTCTTTTTTGAATGACAGTGGCTCTCGACTTATACATGTAGTGCACTTGTGAGTATATACCAGGCATGGGCAAACTTTCTAACTCAGGGGCCGCATGGCAGGCCAGAGAAGGGAAGGTGGGTCAGGAGGGAGGGGGTTCAAGATGCTTCTCATGTTCCCTCTCAACCATCTCTTCTCCCAGGTAAACATCCCCCAGGATGAAAGGAGGAAGGCAAAAGAGAAGGAAGGAAGAAATGGACAGAGGGAGGGAGGGAGGAAGAAAAGGATGGACGGAAGGGGGGAAGAGAATGGGAGAGGGGAAAGAGAGAAGGAAGGAAAGACAAAAGGGAAGGAAAGGAGGGAGGGAGGGAGAAAACGGAGGGAGGGAAGGAAAGACAAAAGGGAAGGAAGGAGAGATTGAAGGAGGGAGGAAAGAGGGAAGGGAGGGAAGAAAAGACGAAAGGAAGGGAGGATGAAAGGGTGGAAGGGAGGGAAGGATGGAAGAAGGAAGGAAAGAGAGAAGGAAGGAAGGATAAATAATAATAATAAACTTTATTTGTACCCCGCCACTATCTCCCCAATGGTGACTTGAGGCGGCTTACATGAGGCCAAGCCCATCAACATAACAACACAATAAAATAAGTTTTAAAAACATAGTCAATTACATAGAACATAAACTATAAGATACTACAAGCAGTATAAAATTACAGTAAAATAAAACAATTTCAGACGGAGGACAATGAGCGGGCCACATGTACAGATTAAAATAAAAAGATCAAAACGGGGTGAGATAGCTGTGAGGCAAATTATTTGTGAGGGAGAAAGCTCTTTCAAAGGGAGGTCGTATCAAGGAAAGAACATTCGTATAAAACGGGGGGGTACACTCAAAGCAGATATTGAGGGTGAATGGTGGCATAAGATTATATGGTTAATCTTCGAAGGCACAGCGGAAGAGCCAGGTCTTGGTATTCTTCTTGAAACTCTCTAGAGTAGGGGCTCACCTAATCTCACCAGGCAGTGCTTTCCAAAAGTCAATTCAAACACAAAAGAAAACACTTACCAATTAAAACATCAGCTAAAAGCAATGCAACATAATTATACACAACATCAGAGCAATATGTTTGAGGTACAAATTCAATGAGTGCGATACATTTTACAGGAGCACCAGAAAATTGCGACAAACCAGTAGATTGGGCAGGAAATACTATCATAAAACATGTTGAGGTAGATCAAATGAAGTCCAGTGCTATACTCAGTGGGGACAGGAAAGTCCATGGTAGGCATTCTGAGGTTGTGAGGTCTGTTGGAAACTAGGCGAGTGAGGTTTATATATCTGTGGAATCGCTACAGTGAGAGAAAGATCTCTTGTGTGCTTGAGGCATGTGTGAAAGCAAGGGCCTTCTCAGTGGTGGCCCCTCGGCTGTGGAACTCTCTCCCTAGGGGTATGAGATCATCCCCTTCTCTAGGGATATGAGATCAGCCCCTTGACCTTCCGCAGAAAAGGATTTTTGAACAAGCCTTTGGGAAACTAGTGCAATAAACAAACACGGAACAAAGTGAAATCGAATACTGCAACGGCTTAGATTATGCTTTTTGGACAATGACGCTAATAAGTGAAGGTAGTGGTTCTATATGTTTTTAAAGGTTTTAATGTATGTATTTTATAATTATAATAAATAATAATAAACTTTATGTATACCTCACCACCATCTCCCCGGTGGGGACTCGGGGCGGCTTACATGAGGCCAGGCCCAAACAACAAATTACAATAAAATCAAAAACATCAACAATAATACAGTAAAATATATAAACATATAAATAAGAGAACAATGAGCAAATATACTGTCTAAAATCACAAATGACAAAGCGGACCGCATGTACAAGAGAAAATGTTAAAAAGGGTGAGGTAACAGGAGTAGATTCATTGCAAAGAAGAGCTCATGTGTTGTGAAAGGCTTTCATATAAGGAGGGAGAGTGTACTCTGGAGATAGGAGTATTAAGGAGAGCTGTCTATGTTGTAAAGTCGAATAGCTGTCTATGTTGTAAAGTCGCCATGAATCACCTTCAGCTTCGAGAAAGGCGGGGAGAAATACCATACATAAATAAATGATGCAATTGGCCACCTTGATTAGCATTTAATGGCCTTGCAGCTTCAAAGCCTGGCTGGTTGCTGCCTGGGGAATCCTTTGTTTGGAAGTGTTAGCTGGACTGAAATGATTCTTGTCTGGCATTCCTCTATTTTTGAGTGTTGCTTTTTATTTACTATCCTGATTTTAGAGTTTTTTAAAAATACTGGTAGCCAAATTTTCATGATTTCCTTCTTTCTTTTGAAATTGTCCACATGCTTGTGGATTTCAGTGGCTTCTCTGTGTGGCCTGACATGGTAGTTGTTAGAGCGGTCCAGCATTTCTGTGTTCTCAAATAATATGCTGTGTCCTGGTTGTTCCATCAGGTGCTCTGCTATGGCTGACTTCTCTGGTTGATGTAGTCTGCAGTGCCTTTCATGTTCCTTGATTTGTGTTTAGGCGATGCTGCGTTTAGTGGCCCCTATGTAGACTTGTTTGTGAACCCCACCTCCTCCAAGGAGACCTGAACCGGGCTTTACAGGCCAATGGATATTCCACCACAGACTTCAGAAGAGCTGCAAGACCCAGAAGAAGCCACGAGAGTAAAGAAAGATCCACCAGAAGAAAAGTGTTCTTACCATAAATCAAGGGAACCACTAACCGCAGAGGGAAACTGATGAAGAAACACAACCTGCAAACTATCCACAGAGCCACTAAGAAACTCCAACAAATGCTACGTTCAGCAAAGGACAAGCGGGATCCTCTCACCTCTGCAGGAGTCTACCGCATACCATGCAGTTGTGGACAAGTCTACATAGGGACCACCAAACGCAGCAGCATTGCCCAAACACGAATCAAGGAACATGAAAGGCACTGCAGACTAATTCGACCAGAGAATTCAGCCATAGCAGAGCACTTGATGAACCAATCTGAACACAGCATGTTATTTGAGAACACAGAAATGCTGGACCACTCTAACAACTACCATGAGAAGCCATTGAAAATCACAAGCATGTGGACAATTTCAACAGAAAGCAAGAAACCATGAAAATGAAAAAAAAATCTGGCTATTAGTATTAAAAAAACTCAAATCATAACAGTAAATAAAGAACAACACTTAAAAATGGCAATTCCAGACAAGAATCAATCAAGGCCAGCTAACAGCGCCCAACAAAGGATCTTCTTGGCAGTAACTAGCCAGGCTTTGAAGCTACAAGGACATTCAATGCTAATGAACGTGACCAATTACAACATTCACACTTGCTTCAAGCAGACAAGAGTTTTTTCTCCCACCCTGGACATTCCACAGATATATAAACCTAGTTTCCAACAGACCTCACAACCTCTGAGGATGCCTGCCATAGATGTGGGTGAAACATCAGGAGAAAATGCTTCTGGAACATGGCCATACAGCCTGGAAAGCAGACAGCAACTCATTGCTTATTATTCCTTATTACTAACTAGAGTGAAGTGTGAAGAGCTCAATGCGACCCCATATTTGCAGGGGATATGTTCTGGGCTTCAAGTAGCTTTAGTGTTTATGCATTGACAAATAATGTATTTTGGCTTTGAAGTGCTGGAGTTCTTAAGCCAACCTTAAAAACTGTGACATAGACACTGAGAACTGGGAAGCCCTGGCATGTGGTAGAGGCTCCTTTGGTGGGCATCTGTTGGGAGTGCTTTGATTGAGCTTTTGCTGCACAGCAAGGGGTTGGAATGGATGGCCCTTGTGGTCTCTTCCATCTCTGTGATTCTATGACCCTAAGGGATTTTCTTGGCCAGATCTGTTTTGAGTGACTTTGCCCTAGCCTTCCCCTGAGAGAGTGACTTTCCCAAGTGGGTTTCCATGGTCAGAGGGGAATTGAACCCTGGTCTCTTATTTATTTATTATTTATTTGTCACGTTTCTATACCGCCCCTCTCAGCCCGAAGGCGACTCAGGACGGTTTACACAGGCAGTCTCTGCCTTACACAGGCAGTCTCTGTGGTCACAGTCCATTGCACAGGCACTACATTATCTGCCTCAGCCTTGGACTACAACTCCCAAAATCAAAATGTCTTGGAGTACACATAGCAAGTATTCCAAGTGCATGCCAAGACAGCATAAGCAAATAATCAAATAAGAACAAAAGCACTCCCCCACCAACCCCCTTGTTTAGTTCAGGCATAGGCATACTTTGGCTATCCAGGTGTTTTGAACATGAGCACTCTAACTGGAGGTCACTCTAACTGACCAACAGTGCTGTGGAATTCAAAGAAGCATGAATGGAGGGTAAAAGAGAGAAATGCGTCAAGACGAAGGCATATCATGCCAACTCTGACAAGGGACCACTTTCCACCTGGAAACTGAAGTCCTTACTGTGGAAGAACATGTGGGTCAAGAAGAGGCCTCCACTGTTATTTAAGGACCCACCGCCAAGACCCTACGCTTAGAAGGCTCTCCTACTTGGACACGGGTGATTGCTAGTGATTGTGAATGACGCTGGAGTTACCTTAGCATTTTGATTTTATTAGTCAAGCTATTGGTTGAGTCATCATTTGATTCTCAAACTCAGTTGTTAGCACATTATTTTTATTATTAACTAGCTGTACCTGCCACGTGTTGCTGTGACCAACCTTCCCTCTCTCTCCTTTTCTTTCTTTCTCACATGTTAATCCCACAAACAAACATTGCATTTTTATTTATATAGATAATACATTTTATTACCTGCCTCTCCTTTTGGCTTGAGATGGGACACAACCTATTCAGATAGGTCCTCAAAGCACATTTTAAAATAGTTACAGTAGAACCGTGAAAGCATATGTTAGAACATACACATATTCAAATTCATGAGATAGAAGTTAAAACACAAGCCTAAGTTACCAAATTGGAACTGTTATTTAACATCTATATGCGACCACTTGCTCAGCTGGTACGTAGCTTCGGGCTTGAGTGTCATCAGTACGCTGATGAGACTCAGCTCATTCTGAAGATGGAGGGCCGACCCGAATCCGTACCCGATAATCGCTGCCTTGAGGCCGTCACTGGATGGCTGCGAGCCAGTAGGTTGAAGGTGAATCCGGCGAAGACGGAGATCCTGTGGCTTGGCTGTCCGGGCGGTGGGGATGTTCAGCTTCCAACCCTGGACGGCGTGACACTACGTCCGTCGTCATCAGTAAAGAGCCTTGGTGTTACTTTCCAAGCGTGGGCAATTGCCGGCCTTCCAGGGGTTTTGGACTTCAACTCCCAGAAATCCTAGCCAGTTTACCAGCTGTTAGGATTTCTGGGATTTGAAGTCCAAAACACCTGGAGGGCCGGCAATTGCCCACACCTGCTTTAGACCCTCTGCTGTCGATGGAGTCTCATATCTCCACCGTCAGCAGAGTGGCGTTTTTCCATCTTCACCAGGCGAAGAAGCTGGCCCCCTATCTGTCCCGGCACGACCTGGCCACAGTGGTCCAAGCTATGGTCATCTCGAGGCTTGACTACGGTAGTGCTCTTTATATTGGTCTTCCTTTGTCGGTGTTCCGGAAACTTAAGCTGGGCGAGAACGCTGCAGCGCAGCTGCTCACAGGAGTCCCGGCGAGCTGCCACATCATGCCGATCTTGCGCGAACTGTACTGGCTCCTTGTAGAATGCCGGATTACCTTCAAAGTGTTAGATTTGACTTTCAAGGCCTTAAATGGTCTGGGGCCAGTGTACTTAAGGGACCGCCTCATCCCATACTGTCCCACCAGATCCCTACGCTCTGAGGAGCAAAATCTCCTGGCTGTTCCAAGTTCCAAGGTACATCATTTAACCGCAACACAGAGAAGGGCTTTCTCAATCATAGCCCCAGTCCTCTGGAATGCGTTGCCCTCCGATATCCGTGCCCTTCAGAGCCTCTTGGCATTCCGGAAAGCCTGCAAGACTCTAATGTTTTGGCAGGCTTTCGGGCCCTGAATAATTGTTGGTCTCTCCTCCTGTTGTAAACGCCATCTTGCTATTGTCATTCTTGATTAGGCGATATTTTTTAACGCTGATGTTTTAACTGTGATGTTTTAATTGTTTTAATTGCTTTGCTGCGATTGGTGTGTGAGCCGCCCCGAGCCATTGGGAGTGGTGGTGAACAAGTTTGAATAAATAAATAAATACAGTAGGACACATATCCATGGTTTCAGTTATCTATGAGTGGGGGAAATGATCTGTTTAGGAATATGGATATCCTTCAGCACAATTCTATGAGAAATTACCGTAGAATCGTATTGGAGAATCTGGCAAATTCCTAGGGAAGATACTGCTCTAGGAATCTTTAGGTCTTCAACCACAACTCTGCAGTGTGATGCCACTTGAAGTCAGGTAATTTAATGACATTTGGTTATAGTCGCAACTTTGGGTATTTGTGGCAAGCCAGGAGCATATTCCTCCCCATGGATGCGAGGGTCCTACTGTGCAGTAGCATTTTGTGTAAGGGTAGTCCTGGGACAAGGTGCGTTGGATGATTTTTGTGAGGGAGGTGGAGAAAAGGAGGCAATAAATGTGCGGATGAGGCATTTCACAGAATTCTTGAGTTGGAAGAGACCCCATGGGCCATCCAGTCCAACCTCTTGCCAAGAAGCAGGAAAATTGCATTCAAAGCAATTTGAATGCTTTGAATGGGTCCATGTCAAACTAAGCAGATTCTTGGTGGAGCATGGATTGACCCCATGCCTTCCTGGCCCTTTCTAAACCATTTCAGTTGGGATTATTTTTTTTTTACCATGCACTACCATGCATTTCTCTTCATAAACCAGCATTTAATGCAGTCTGTCTTCTGCACAGAATTGTGTTCTGCCTTGTCCTTTTGGGGCAGCATATACCTGGCAGCCAAGAGAAGGACAGAGAATATACTTGAAGCAAAGATGCTTTGCGAACAGAGCCAGGGAAGCATATTAGAGGTCAGAGATAGCCTGTTTGTGGTGAGGATAGCTCTGGGAAGTCAAGGGGGACTGAAGGTAAGGCCAGGAATTTAACTTCATGTTGTGGCCATTGGATATGGGACATATTTTAATGGGGTGGTGATAATAATAATAATAATAAGTAGTAGTAGTAGTAGTAGTCGTAAGATTAGGTATGGGGATATTAGGATGGTAGTGAGCAGCTTTGAGGGTGAAGTGAAATAGTAATGGCAGAGTATTTTATGAGTGAAGTGGAATAGATTAAAGGAGTCTGTGATCCCATTTACCAGTTAAACTGCATTATATGGCAGTGTAGATGTGCTCCTGACCCTGTATTGTTTCTGAACAGAGCCGTGTGCAGCTCTTGAATTTTCCTGGACTTGAGAATCATCAGGAGGTGATAGAGACCAAGAAAAGAAGGCTGTGAGTGTAGCATGGATATAAGGATCTGAAAGGGGGAAGAGCTCCCATGCATGAGTGGGTTTTGATGGAAAGCAGATTGGGATGCTGTAAAATCTAAAAGGATGACTTTAATCCAGTAGCTGTCGTCGTGTTCTGTCGCAAAAACAAAAAAGAGTGCTGTGGTATCTTGTTGTTGTTATTGTTGTTGTTGTGTCGACTGCAGCCTTCTTCACTAGATGTATGAAACTTACTGCAAAAATATGCTTCAGTGGGGTATTGAAGGAGTGAGTGAAGAAATGGAGGATGTAAATTGAAGTCAGTAAGCAACAAACATTGATCAAGATCCTACATGTTTGGGCCTGTAGAATTCTCCTGTGGCCCACCTGTCACCACCTGTCACCACCAAAGGACTCATGGTTGGACTCTGTTGTTGGTGGAGGCCACTCTACTGTTGGTGGAGACTAAGGTGAGGGGAAGATTGGAGAAATGTCTGGCTGTGTCTCTATAGCCAGATGTAGACTAAGGGCATCTTCTTGAGTTCCGCTGGAGTCCTCCAGAGTGTGAGCGTTGGTAGGCCGCTCAATAATCACACTCACTCGGGTATTGAGGAAATGCTTTATGAGTCCTTAGTCCAAGGCAGTAAAAACCGTACTGAAGCCTTCCCTCCAAAATCCCTGCTCAAAACTCCCCGAGCCCCTCCCCCCCTCTGGCGAAGAGCCAATCCTTGAACAGATAACCCGGAACCCCACCCCTCTTGTCCTTTTTAGGGAACTCCAACAGCTCAGAAACAACAGGGAACAACATGGAGCTATAGAAACAACATGGAACAAGGAGAACCAAAATGGCGGCCGCGCCTCCGATCGCTCGGTCCTCTTCCAAGATGGCAGCCGCGTCTTTTGTCCATTGCGCTATCCGCATTGGACAAGGCGCGCTGACATAGCGCCCCCTCGAAGGAGTCCACCGACCTGGGGAAAAGAAGCAAAGTATTTTCAGGGCCCTGGCTTGTCCGGGGAAGGCCCTATGAAACCTTTTGACTAATCTGGGGCCTTGACATGTTCTGCTAACACCCACTCCGGCTGCAAGTCTTTGGAAAGCCACTGCACAAAGTATTGAAGTCTGCCCCTAAGCCTTTTAGAGTCTAAAATATCCTTAAGCTCAAAGTGGGTATGTTCCCGATCATGATCGGGACTGGGGCGCTCCCTGTGGAGACCACTTGCGGTGGGTTACTGCCTTTTAAGCAGGCTAACGTGGAACACCGGGTGCACCTTGCGCCACGTGTGGGGGAGGTCTAGCCTAAGGGTGACCGGGTTGACCACTTCAGTCACCCGTAGAGGGCCAACAAACTTGTCCGCAAACTTGCGGGAGGGCTGGAGTCGATCGCAGGTGCTTAGTGGAGAGATATACCATGTCTCCTACCGCATAGGTTGGCTGTGGCCCTCTCTTTTTATCTGCATGAGTTTTGTAGTCTTCTCTGGACTTCCTCAGCGTCCTTTGGATCTCTGGCCAGGCTGCGAACCCCGCGCCCCAGGACTCGGGGGTGCAAGGCGGAGGTGCAGAAGTATCAATAGCTGGGAAGGGCAGGAAGTCCCGACCACCCACGGCCCGGAACGGAGACACCCCCCTGGGCGCGTGGTCGGTGTTGTTATAGCAGTATTCTGCCACATCCAACAGGTTGGCCCACTGGTCCTGCTGATACGTGAGAAGCACCTCAAGTATTGCTGGAGCGTCCGCTGAACTCTTTCGGTCGCTCCGTCTGTCTCGGGATGGAATGCCGTACTCAACGCCCGTTGGGTCCCCAGGGCGGCCAGGAACGCCTTCAAAATTTGCAGTGAACTGCGGGCGCGGTCACTGATGACCCGACGAGGGCTACCATGCAGGCGAAATACATGATGTATAAAGAGTTTGGCCAGCTCCGGCGCCGTCGGCAGTCGTCGCAATGGCACAAAGTGGGCCTGCTTGGAGAACAGGTCCACTATCGTCCAGATGGCGGTGAACCCCCCGCTCTCCGGGAGGTCCACTACGAAATCCATGGCTATTTCTCTCCATGGTTCTGCAGGGTCAGCTACTTGCTGCAATAGGCCCGTGGGGCGTCCACCTTCGTTTTATTCCTGGCGCACACATCACACTCGGCGATGTATTGTTTTGCGTCCCTCCTCATCATCGGCCACCAGAACTGCCGGGCGAGTAGCTTCAGCGTCTTTGAGAGCCCGAGTGTCCTGCCAAGAGCGTGTCGTGCCCTATTTCTAGGACCTGTGCCCTCAGGGCCTCGGGGGACGTAAACCTTGGTTCCCTGGCTCCAGATGCCGTCATTCTCTTCCAGGCCTTCCGGGTGCCGGACCAGCCATTCGTCTGTGCGGGACGCTGTCTTGATCTGGTCCAGGAGAGGCTTTGCCAGCTCTCCGGCGGTGGCATTTGCTTTGACTGCTGCCCGGGTGGCGCGACCAAACCCAGTTGTGGGTTAGAGAATACGGTTCCCATCTCTCCTGGGGCCGAGTAGTCCGCATCAGGCATGCGCGAGAGCGTCCGCTACGACATTTTTCGGGCCCGGGATGTATCTCAACTTAAAATTGAATCTGCTAAAGAACTGGGCCCATCTCAGCTGCTTAGCGTTCAGTCTCTGGGGTCTGCAGGGCCTGCAGGTTCTTATGATCTGTCCAAACTTCGAAAGGGACCGGCGTTCCTCCAGGAAGTGCCTCAATGGGCCAGAGCCGCCCGTATGGCAAGCGACTCCTTCTCCCATACGTGCCATCTTTTTTTCCGTTTGGGTGAACTTCTTGGAGAGATAAGCACATGGCATCAAGTGGCCTTCTTCATCCGGCTGGAGGAGGACTGCTCCGTATGCCGCCTCGGACGCGTCACACTGCACTGTGAAGGGCCTGCTCATCACCGGGTGAATCAACAGGGGCTGGCTGGTGAACTGCCGCTTGAGGTTCTCGAACGCCTCTTGACACTGTGGTGTCCATTGAAGTTTGGCGCTAGGGGTCTTGAGGCCTTCCTGAGGGCGCTGCAGCAGCGGTTTAGAGACCCGCACGCGGAAGCAAAAGCTAAAGCAGACATGAAGCGGATCTACCAGGGGTCGAGGGGGTCCATGGCGCTATCCCGCATTGGACAAGGCGCCGCTGACACAGAGATCTCAGCTGGTGATATCACCAGTCTTGCTCGGATATCACCAGTCTGCCTATACTTCTCCAATCTCTCTTCTACCAACCAAGGAAGGTGAGTTCTGGGGGAAGCGTAGAAAGTTAATAGTAACCAATAGCAAGAGAATTTGTAACTGCAACAACAATGCATATGCAAGCATTTGTGTATGTTACTCACAGGATGCTGCCTAATAGTTGTTATATCAGTGGTGCTGTTAATAAGCAGTGCTTGGGCGACAGCACAAGTATTCTTTGTATATATAAGCTGATTGATATATGTACTGAAATTTGTTTAAAAGCCCTTTGGCCAGCTACAAGAAAGTGTTGAACCTCTAATTTTTTTTTCTTCAGCTGTAACTGTTTTGTTGACTGGTGGTTGCATTAAATTTGAGAGACCGCAAGATACGATGGTTTGAGCAATGGATCATGACTCGGGAGAACAAGGTCAGCCATGGGTGACCTTGGACAAGTCACACTCTTAGCATTCGAGGAGGCAAAGGGGAAGCCACCTGAGCAAATCTTGCCAAAATAGTGCTGTGAAAGCTCTATTTTAGGGTTGGCATAAGTCAGATATTATGCAAAGACACACAACAACAATTTTGAATGTTGACATTTCTAGAACTGAAACACACCCCCCAGTTATTCTTGGAAAAGAGATTGTTCTGTTTGTCTTATGTAATGTGCCACAAGGAATTGCTGGCAAATATTGGCATATATCACATTGGAAAATGAGTGATTGAGAGTGTATGTCATTTGGTTTATATTTTTATTTGGCCTTGGTAATTGTGTTTTCAGGGTATATGTGAGGACATCCTGACATCTGGCTCAACCATGGGCTCTGTGTCTTCAACTGCAGAGCTAATACAGAGATGCAGAATCAAGAACCAGTTGACAAAGAATCTCATCAAGACCCATGCCTGTTAGGAAGAGCTAGGAACACTTACGCCTATAGTCAACAGTGATTTTAGGGCAGTGTTTCTCAAATTGTGCTCCAGGTGTTTTGGACTTCAGCCCCAGAAATCCCAGTCACCTTACCTGCTGTTAAGAATTGTGGGAGCTGAAGTCCAAAACATCTGAGAAGCACAGTTTGGGAAACTGTTTTAGGCTAAATGAGAGTGGATGACTTTTGGTTGGGTTGTTACATTGCTGCCGCCCCAAGGCTTGCATCCTATTCCTGTTGCTTTTGAATTTGCTTCTGTGATACCATAAAGCATCAGTTTATTTCTAAAACAAAGTCCATGTTCCCATTTTCAAATTTAGTTGTACTTTGGGAGAACTGTTGCTTAAAGACAATATTAGCGTTCTCCACCTGCTGCTTTTAAA
>JARBWK010000002.1:204126426-204143964 GCA_030556195.1 Anolis apletophallus
TTTTTACACTTACAAAATCCAGAGGCGCACCACCAACCAAAATGACACAAAATGACACTCTAACACAGTAATACATACTGTTAATATGTTTTATAATGTATTTATTCACTCAGTGTGAAACCTGGGCCTGTTTCGATGAACACAACATATATATGACTTCCTCTCACATACTTATACATGGCTATCATGTCTTCTTCAGCCTTCTCTCAGGCAAACATGGCCAGCTCTTCAAGCGCTCCTCAGAGCTTGTTCTCCAGACCTTTGTGAAATTTCACCCTGGAGTGAAACTTCCTTCCAGTTAACTATGGATGTCATGAAGCTGTTATAAACAGTTCCCTTTGGGGGGCAACTCTCAAAAATCCAGTAAAATAGTAAAAAACAATTTTCCAGCGGAGAGAGGCTCAATTTGTTTCTGAAACCTGTGAGGGGGCTGCTAGGAGGGGGGAGAGTGCTAATTTCCCATGGCACACCTGATGATCGCTTACGGCACACTGGTGAGCCACGGCACACTGGTTGGGAAACACTGGTTTAGAACAGTGTTTCCCAACTTTTTTGAGCCGCGGCATACTTTTAACATTAAAAAAAATGGGGCACACCACCAACCAAATGACACAAAATGACACTGGGAGCAGCTGATGGGAGCTGATGGGAGGGGCCACGCCATGCCCGCTTCTTCCCCAGCTTCCAGTTCTCCACAGCCGCTTACCAGGCTTGAGGGGCAGTGCCAAGCCAGCATTGTGCTGGCTTGCCACCGCTGGCTTGGCACTGTCCCCTCAAGGCTGGCAAAGCTGTGGGAGCGCTGAAGCCGGGGGGAGGGGCGAGCCAGGCCACGCCATGCCCTCCCCTGGCTTCAGTTCTCCCACAGCGCCCGGTCCTTCTTCTTTTCTTCACCGCCCGGCCCTTCCTCCTCCTCTCCCAAGCAGCAGGGGGGGAGGAAGGGGGGGCAGAGAGCTTTTCTCGTGGCACACCTGATGATCGCTCACGGCACACTAGTGTGCCACGGCACACTGGTTGGGAAACACTGGTTTAGAAGACTGTTACTCAAAGTGGTGGTTCCTGGAATGTTGCCAGTTCTTGAGCCAGGGCTGATGGTCCATAGCAGATTTCCAGGAAAGAAAGAAAGATATGGTGGGGGTGTCTTGCCCACTGCGGGATCTGATTGCTAGCTCTCCACAGCAGTTAACTTGAGATACTCTTCAGTTCACTGTTTTCAACAGGCAGTCAGGATAACATGAAACAATCAAATTAATTTCTTTCCCATTGTCAATTTGCCTTTATGGAACTGGGTATGTTTTGTCAGCTGGCATCTAAAGATTACTTTGTAGTTCTGCAAATCTTTATATAGTATCCAATTCTGGTAAATCTCTCTTTCATGTGGGTAGGTGCTGTTGTTTTGGCTACAGAAGGAAAGGTATCCAGAACCCAAACATCAACCAGAGGGAATAATGAGACATTACATAAAACTTATGCCATTGAATACCAGTTGCATGAGAGGACTGTTGCATTGCCATGGAGGAACTTTGAGTGCTATGTTTTGGGGGGAATAATTCTCCTAAGACTGGTTCTACTGTTAGAGGCAGAATACTCTTATCTATTGCTTGCTAAGGATCCTGAGAAGCAAATCTTCCTGTGCATGTGTTCTGCTGACAGGCTTCATATGTGCAACTGCTATGACTACCTTATGAACTCAATGGTTCATCTGATGATGCTGGTATGATTTGGTATATTTTCTGTGCACACATCAACTAGGACAGTGTTTCTCAACTTGGGGGTCATGAGAGGGTTTCAGAGGGGTCGCCAAAGACCATCAGAAAACATATATTTCTGATGGTCTTAGGAAGCCCTTTGGCAGAGAAGGTTGAAGATCTCTCCGCTTGTCCTTCTCTTTCTTTTTTGAAACAGACTCCCACTTAAAGCTCTCCTTTGCTGTGATTGGCAGGCCTCCCAGCCAATGGGAGGGCTGTTTCTGATACTCCAAGCAGGGAGGGGAGAACAGGTGTGCTTGGCTCATGGCAGCATAATGCGCATGTGTGGGCGAGGGAGACTATGAGAGTTGGGATGGAGGCTCACGCCAGCTAGTCCCTTCAAGGCATGAGGGTTCTGTATAGGAAGTTTGACCCATTCCTATCATTGGTGGGGTGCAAGGGGCTCTTTGATTGTAGGTGAACTATAAATTCCAGCAACTATAACTCCCAAATGTCAAGATCTATTTTCCCCAAACTCCACCAGTGTTCACATTTGGGTATATTGAGGATTCGTGTCAAGTGTGGTCCAGATTCATCCTTGTTGAGTCTATAGTGCTCTCTGGATGTAGGTGAACTACAACTCCCAAACTCAAGGTCAATGCCCACCAAAGCCTTCCAGTATTTGCTGTTGGTCATGGGAATTTTGAGTGCCAAGTTTGGTTCAATTCCATTGTTGGTGAGTTCAGAATGCTCTTTGATTGTAGGTGAAGTATAAATCCCAGCAACTATAACTTCCAAATGACAAAATCAACCCCCCCCCCACACACACACACACAAAATACAGTTATGAAGTAGAAATGAATATAATGTTATGGTTAGGGGTCACCACAACATGAGGAACTGTATTATGGGGTCGCAGCATTAGGAAGGTTGAGAAACACTGAACTAGGAGGTAATGGACTGGATGAGGAAAATCAATTGCAACTGAATCCAGATAAAACAGATGTGCTTGCCATTAAGGGTCCTAATCTGGGGATAGAGGTGGGTTAATCACTTCTGGATGAAGATAAACTCCCCCTTGAAAGACTGTGTTTGTAGCTTGGGAGTGCTCCTGGATCCGTCTCTCCAAATGTCAGCCCAGGTAGATGTGACAGTTAGGAGGGCTTAGTATCAGCTTTGGCTGCTCTGCCAGCTGTGCCACTTCCTATATTTGGAGAACCTTGGAAGAAACGCCAGTTGGTTCAAAATACATCAACCAGATTGGCTACAGGAACATCCAGGAGTGAGCATATTACAAATATTATTAATGTCACTCAGCTGGCTGCCAATTAGTTTCCAGAAAATGTACAAGGTGTTGGTTTTGACCTTTTAAGCTCTACGTGGCTTGGGTCCAGGTTACCTGTAGGATTACCTTTTCCCATACAATCCGTCCCCAACACTGAAGTCCTCTGGTGGCGGCTACTCCAGCCTGCCAGAACCCCCTGATGACCATCACTCAGAGGACCTTTTCATCGGCCGCCTCAAGACTGTGGAACGACCTGCCGGAAGAGCTCTGACAGCTAAATGAGCTGTTGGAATTTTAAACCAACATGAAGTCCTATATCTTCTGTCAGGCATTCCCAATCAGTTTTAATTGTGAATGTTTAATTTGCATCCTGTGTTTTAATCTTTGTTCTGTGTATTTTAATATGTTTTATATAAATATGTTTTAAAGTATTTTGTAGAATGCTTATAACAATTATGTGTTTTAAATACGTTGTAACCCACCTTGAACCACAAGGAGAGCCAGCTAAGAAAAATAATAATAATACACAGTCCTAAACACTTGGGAAGTGTTCAACGTGTGATTTTGTGATACAAAATCTAGCGTATATATCTCCTTTACTGTGTTTTTATGTTAGTAAAATAATAATAATAATCTTATTACATGGGGCCTATGCTGATTTCCACATTGATCTATATCAAATCAGAGGTAGGGGCTGTTGTAATTAGCACAAAGGGATTAACTGAGATAAACTGAGTTAATTTTTGCGCTGCAGTCTGCTATCCTACTTTAGCCTTAGCACTGCCTGTAGAGCTGACTTCATAGTTCTGCTATACAACCTGTTTTGTTTGTTAGCTGGCAAACAGCCTTTTCAAGTTGGAGGCTTATCTGATATAGATTAGACGGTAACTCTTCAGGGGCACCAGCATTTTGTAGGACATATGATCAGTCATTTCAGTGACCATCAGAAGGGGTTGTAGAAAGAATACGCTTTTCATTTTATAACATTGCAATTTATTTATTTATTTATTTATTTATTTATTTATTTCCAACATTTCTACCCCGCTCTTCTCAACCCCCGAGAGGGGACTCAGAGCAGCCTAACAAAAGGCACAATTCGATGCCCACACAGTAAAATACAATATAAATGTCAGGCCTGGTAGGCCTGTAAATAATGGCACACTCACTCAAGTAGTTAACAAGAGGAATTGAGCTTTATTCAGCCTTACTCCAGGCAGAGCAAAGAGGAATCTGAGCTTTCCCGCCAAAACGCTGAGAGATAACCCTTCTGGTAAACTCCCTCCCTCCTCTCAGACTCAGGCCCATCCCCTCTGCTGGCTCCCTGTCGCCATGGCAGCCAAGGCCAAGCCGTTTATTTAACTGCTCTGGCTGAGGCCTGACATTACGCCCCTTCGGAATGGCGCCCCAAGACTATTATATAACATAGCAGTGAATTTAACATTATAACACACACAATATATTTGATCTCATAACTGGCATACATTTTTAACTATTAAAACTAACTGACCCCAACATCACACTGCATTGCAGAGCATTGAGGAATTATATAACAATGTAAATCAGTTGCAAAGCATTAACAAACCCCCTCAAATTGGTACACATAATACACACTTGCAAAAGATCAAGTCATCTGTCAACCATACAGGGAAACCCAATTCAAAGCAGTAAACGCTGATCCAGTCCTAGTTCCAATAACCCTCTTAGACCATCCCATATGAACCCCTGGGTTCTCTCATGTTATGCCAACCACATGTAGAGGTTTATTAGAGGGCCACCCACAAAGCGGCCTTGCCCCATCCAACGGAGTGTGCACCCACAGGCCAAACCTCCCCAACCTTTCAGAACTATAATATCTCAGCACTATTACAGGTTCTATCCCGCTCAATGGAATTAACATGCATTGCCCAAAGGCATCGTTCGGACAAGCAGGCAAGAGAGCCTCTGCGAGGAATGTTCTCTGTAGGTGCAGCACCTCACTCGAAGCCTTTGATAGTCCAAACTTCGCTGCTGGCAGATCCCCAACGACCAGCTCTCTCCCAGGGTTCACACAGAGTTCAGTGACTGTGGTTCTCGGCGGAGAGGCCCCCCCCGAACATGGGAGGATCCCCATCGCTCAACTGAGCTGTTCGTTGCAGTGGGACCCCCCCCAACTGCAGTTGTTGGTCAAAGGAAGCCCACTCCCAGGCGGCTCCAAGCCAAAACACAGCATCGGTCAGCCAAAGCTGCAACTGGAACTCGAACTCACTCAAACTCATGACTCGGGCTGGTGCTGCGACATCTCTCTGCTGCGCACCAGGACCTTCTGCAACCTCCCCAACCGCAACAGGCTCTACCTTGGGGACGACCTGGGCTGGCGCTGCAACATCTCTCTGCTCCACACCAGGACCTCCTGCAACCTCCCCAATCGCAACAGGTTCTTCCTTGGAGACATCAGGCAGTTGGCTTTCCTTCGTTTCACCGGCCAACTCAACTGACCTCTCATCTGGCAAGGGTCTGGCCACACTCTCATGCTCTCCTCCTCAGCGTCAGGCAACACGTGGGCAGACTCCTTTTGCTTGGGCAAAACCTTCTCCGCCTCAGTTGCTTCCGTTTGGATGGCCACCTCGTCGCAGGGGGGCTCAGGCTCGGCTTTGCTCACCCCAGCCATCTCTCGCTGGGGATTCTCACTCACAGCTACACTGCTTGGCAGGGCACCCTCACCGCTTCCTTCGCTGTGAAGCTCCACAAAGGTTCCCCCCTCTCTGCCAGCTGGGAAGGCCTCAGGCAGCTGGGATTCTTCGGTGCACGCCTCACTGCTGCTGCAGGAACCTCCATCACCTTTGTGCTGCTGTGGCACCTTACTCTCAGCCTCTAGCCCCCCGTTTCTGCTCACCGGTAGCCAGCTCATCCGATTCATCCCCAGGCAAGGATTCAGCTGCACTCCCTTGCTCCGCAGCACAGCTGGGACTCCACGACCAAAGAATGACACTCCAGACAATCGCCCTTCCCAAATCCCCCAAAACACAGGCAGCCGAGGCTTGGATCTCTCCTGTGTCCCCAAGAGGGAAGCAGGGTGAAAGTGGGGTGGCCAGTTTACTCTGCGCTATTGCTCCAAACGGCTGGGGCTCCTTCTCACGACTGCATACAGAGCCTGGGTCTTTGTCCTCCGCAGCTTCGCGCACACAGGAATATCCCTCGCTTCCCTTGTACTCTCAGCAGCCGCAGGCAGGCCTAAACATTCTTCACCTTCCTTTGCGTCATCCCCAGCCAGGGGTTGCGACTGGCTCGACCCCTTTGCTGCTGGAATTTCCATTTCCACGGAAACCTGTTTCTCAGGGGAAAGTTGCACTCCCTTCCAATGCTGTTTGAATTCCTTCCTCCAGCTCTTTGCCCTTCAAGAGCTCCATCACTGGATCTGGCCTTGAGTCAGCACAGTTGGAGGCGCTTTCACTCTCCACTCCATCTTCTGTCTCAGCCGTTCCAGGGTCCATCTTCGCCTCTCCTCCCCGGGGAGCCGTGCGTCCTCTCTCACACCCGGGGCCATGCTCCAGGTGGCCCGCGAACATCACCACCCACGGATGCTCCCCGTGCTCACACACGTCGCAGCCATAGGTGGCTGGGGCTTCTCCAAAGGGGCTCCCTCGCACGGCATCCTCATGCTCTACCTCATCGTCACTTTCGGGGTACCACCGATCTCCTTCATCCTCCAAGCTCAGGTCGCCACACGGGATGGGGTCAGGCAAACTGCCCTTCAGCATCTCTGAAGGCTGCACTCGCTGTTTCTTCCCCTCCTGCCCCGCCGGCGCTTGAGCTACGTGAAGGCTCCGGGAAAGGGGTAGAACTTTTACTCCTCCTCAGGGCTGCCGACTCCACACAAGCTGCGGGTTCCTCACAGGGAATAAGGGGAATGAAGGGCTCTTCCCCTCCATCTTCCTTGCCCTGGAGCTCGTATAGCTGGGCACAATTTGCCACCCATGGGAGGGGACCCTTTTCAATCACATAGGGGATTCCCATCACGTAACCTGTGGCAGGTTCAGCCTCAAAGCCTTCCTCCTCGGGGGACGAGCCAGTGTCCAGATCCTCAGACTGCAACCACTGTGCCCGGTCAGGAAATTGCCTCAGGAGATTTCCAAGAGCTTGCCGCCATTCCTCGGCCCCATTCACCTTCCTGTGGGTCCGCCAATCTGCATGGCTCAAGCTCCGATCTTCCTCAGTTTCCAACCAGGCACCAATGGTTTCCATCCTGAGGGCACGGGGAATGCCGTCTCTATTCTCCCGGGCAGAGGCCACTGGCTTCTCAGGCCTCCGTTGCCACTTGCTTCTTCATGGCCAAAACCCCTCTCCTCTGAGAGGGAGGTCGTGCCTCTCCGCCTTGGAAGCACAGACCTTCTCCATAGTCGGGTTGGGTTCTCACCAGCACTGAGACTGGGATAAACCCAATGTTGTTGAGATTCCTCTTTATGTCAGGCCTGGTAGGCCTGTAAATAATGGCACACTCACTCAAGTAGTTAACAAGAGGAATTGAGCTTTATTCAGCCTTACTCCAGGCAGAGCAAAGCCAATGTGATTCTAGGCTGCATCAGTGCGAGTATTATTTATTTCCAACATTTCTACCCCGCTCTTCTCAACCCCTGAGAGGGGACTCAGAGCGGCCTAACAATAGTCACAATTCGATGCCAACATACAGTAATAAAATACAATATAAAACCAAAAACATTCAGCATTAAAATACATTAAAATACAATTAACATTAAAACATCACACACATTCACTTAAGTTAAAAACAGTGTTCCGTCCATAACAGGGGCATTGAGCCATCTCCATCAACTTGCCCTTACAAATCCAGTCCAAAATGCTGCATTGTGCTAAAGCGCAAACGCTTGGTCCCACAGCCAAGATTTCACTTTTTTCCTGAATGCCAAGAGGGATAGTGTTAATCATATGTCGCTCGGAAGCGCATTCCACAGACGGGGAGCCACCACTGAGAAGGCCCTCTCTCTCGTCCCCACCAACCGCATTTGAGAAGTTGGGGGGAGCAAGAGCAGGGCCTCCCTGGATGATCTTAAATTACGAGGTGGGACGTAGAGGCTGATGTGTTCGGACAAGTAAACTGGCCCAGAACTGTTTAAAGCGTTAAAGGTCAAAAACAGCACTTTGAATTGAGCTCGGAAATGGACAGGCAGCCAATGGAGCTGACACAACAGGGGGGTGGTATGCTTCCTGTATGTAGCTCCAGTTAGTAATCTGGCTGCCGCCCGTTGGACTAATTGAACTGTCTTCAAAGGCAGCCCCACGTAGAGTGCGTTGCAGTAATCTATTTGGGATGTGACCAGAGTGTGGACGACCATAGTCCCCAAGTTACAAACAAGGTAGTTTCTGTAGGTTTGCTCTTAAGTTGAATTTGTAAATAGGAACAGGTACATTTTTAAAGTGTAACTCCAGCTATATATACTGTATATATATACATACAGTATATATATAGTGCTTAAGATAGAGTAGGGAAAGGTTAACACCCCGGTGGTGTTTCTTTTGCTGTCTATACCAGTATGGTGATCTTGTTTACTGTGTACTAATCTTGTTATGTATCAAGTAGTAGTAGCAGTAGTAGTCGTACTAGTAATAGAAATAAATCTGATGTTTCGATATTAGAAATGATATTTTCTGGATTGGACAAACGTTGGAGTTTTGGGGCAAAATAAAATAATAATATAAAAGTCCCCAAATTCCTGTAATGTAAAAGTCTAAAAACTGGTTGTTTTATCTTAAAACTAAATGATTTAATCTTGCATGAGAAAGAGAGAGAGTGCTTGTTTAGATATTCAGGATTCATTCTCTCTCCAGTGAGACCACTCACAAAACAACCCATACCCAGTTTTTTTTAATGGGGGTGTTCTAAAACTTGGTACCTGCATGATCCAAATTGTTATTGTGTGCCTTCAAGTCATCTCTCACTTGTGGAAACCCTAAGGCAAATCTATCATAGGGGCTTATTGGCAAGATTTGTTCAGAGTGGGTTTGCTTTTACCTTCCTCTGAGGATTTTATTTTTAATAGTGTCAGAAGTGACATGAGAAAAAGTGCAAGTCGCTTCTGGTGTGAGAGAATTGGCCATCTGCAGAGACGTTGCTCTGAGGATGAGATGAATGTGTCTTGCTCAAGGGATTTCCATGGCTGAGGAGGGATGGGAACTCTGGTCCTCAGAGACATAGTTCAAGGTTCAAACTGCTACACCACACTGGCTCCCTTTCTGATCCAACATTACATGAGATATAGCAAAAAGCTGTATCTGATCCAACATTACATACAATTTAGTAAAAAAACATAATCCTATCTGTGAGGCCACTTCGATTTCCCAATGAGACACGCGGAGTCCTCCGGTAATCCAACTGAGTTTATTGAAGGATCACCACCTGTAAAGCCAGAAGTGCTTTACACCCGTCACCATACAGCTTATATATCCTCGGACCCCCCTCCTAAGACATGCAATGTTCATACAGGTTGCATCATTTCCTCTGGACACGCAAAGTCCAAGAAGGTTACATCATCTCCCTGGGTTGGCAATGTTCAGGAGAGTTGCATCATCCGTCCCTCCCAGCTGTTCTTTGTTTAGTCTGTGTCAGGACCCGGATCCCGCTGGCCTTCCCCAAGACCATGGGTTTCGGAGCCTGACAGGATTTCCTCCTCCACCTCGTACTCCCCCTGTGAAGACAAAGCGGTGTTTTACTCTTTCGGCCCCGCAGGACTAGTGTACCTCTTCAGGAGACTACAATGAAAAGTAGGGTGGATTTTCCCCATCCCTTTCGGCAACACCAACTCGTACGTGACCTGGTTCACTGCCCGGGCCACCCTAAAAGGCCCCAGGTACTTTGGACTTAACTTGCGGGAAGGAAGCCCCAATTTTATGTTCTGAGCTGATAACCATACTAAATTGCCCTCTCTATAGATCTCTCCTTCCTGCCTCCTTCTGTCGCCGAACCGTTTGTGTGCGCGCTGTGCCTTCTCCAATGCACTTGTAACCTTTTTCCATTCCTTCTGAGCCCTTGACTCCCAATCTCCCCCAATATCCTCTTCCTTCCACCTGGGGAGTTGAGTCAAAGGTACCACCTCCTGCCCATAGACAATGGAAAATGGGGTCCTACCCATGGAAGAGTGCACGGATCCATTATAAGCCATCTCTGCGTAAGGCAGTAGGTCAGCCCAATCCGTTTGTCGGTGGTTCGCGTAAATACGGAGGTAGCTTCCTAGAGATTTTTGCGCTCTCACCACACTGCCATTGCACATAGGGTGATAAGCAGAAGTAAGCCCTCGTTCCGCCCCCAAGGTGTTCAAAAACTTCTCCCAGAACTGTGCTGTAAATTGCACCCCTCTATCGCTAATAACCTGTTCTGGGCAGCCATGCAGCCGGCAGATGTGCTGCACATATAACTTTGCCAACTTCTCCGCGGAAGGCAACCTTGCCAACGGAATGAAGTGCGTCTGTTTTGAAAACAGGTCCAGCACAGTCCAAATGTAGCGGTAACCTCGGCTCACTGGCAATTCCCCTACAAAATCTGTGCTCACGTGTGTCCAGGGCCGGGTTGGCGCAGCTACTACCTGTAGCAGCCCTTGTGGTTTTGCGGTGGGAACCTTCCCTCTGGCGCATGGTTCACACCCTTGCACATAAGCTTGAATGTCAGCTCTCATCCCCGGCCACCAATACCTGGTCCGTAAAGCCAATGTGGTCTTGGTAACTCCCCAATGACCTGCAGTCTTATGATCATGCCCTTGCTCTAATATCTTTCTACGCATCCGTTGAGGGACATAAATCCTGGAATGGACGTACCACAATCCGTTTTGCAGGGTACCCTCCTTCCGGTGACTGGCCAACCACTTGTCCCCCTGGTAATGCGCTTGCATTTCTTCTTGCCAACCCCTCGGTTTCCCTTCTTGTTTTACCTGGAGATCCCGAGCCTGCGCCCGTGTTTGTACCGCCATCCCCCATTGGCTCTTTGTAAATACATTCCCTAGGCTAGGGGGAGGATTGGGCCCCATCGCGGGGTATCTGGAAAGCGCATCTGCCACTACGTTCTCTTTCCCCTTAATGTGTTTCAGCGTGAAGTTAAACCTGCCGAAGTACTTCGCCCACCGGACCAACTTTGGGGATAACTTTTGTGGTGCTCTAAGGTATTGCAAGTTCTGATGGTCACTCAAAACCTCAAAGGGGTGGGCCGCCCCCTCCAGGAAGTGACGCCAGGACTGTAACGCGCAGCGTACTGCGTATGCTTCCTTTTCCCAAACCGGCCATTTGTGTTCCTGTTCCCCGAACTTCTTTGAAAAGAACGCGCAGGGCCTCAATTTCCCCTCCTCATCCTTTTGAAGTAATGCGCCCCCATACGCCCAGTCCGAAGCGTCACACTGGACCACGAAAACCTTCCCCGGATCTGGGTGTAACAAAAGGGGTTCGCTCGTGAACGCCCGCTTTAGTTTCTCGAAAGCCTCCTGACACTCCCCTTTCCATGCCAAAACCGCCCCTGGGGACCTAACTTTCTTGGACTCCCCTTTGCCTTTCGTCTTGAGCAACTCAGTGAGGGGAAGTGTGAGGGTAGCGAAATCTTGGATGAATGTTCGGTAAAAGTTCGCAAGACCCAGGAAGGCCTGGAGCTGCCTCCTTGTTTGTGGGGCTTCCCATCCTAGCACATCCTCCACCTTAGCTGGGTCCATGGCTACCCCTTCTTTGTTAATCCGGTACCCTAAAAAGTCTATCTGGGTCTTCCCAAACTCACATTTACTGAGCTTCACATACAGCTTGGCCTGCCTCAAGCACTCCAGCACCTCGCGCACCAACTTAACATGCTCCGCCCTCATTTTGGTGGGAATGACAATGTCGTCTAAATATACGTAAACCCCTCGGTATAATAATGGATGCAACACCTCATTTATCAACTGCATAAATATACCGGGAGCTCCTGCCAATACGAAAGGCATGACGGCCCATTGGTATAGCCCCAGAGGGCAGGAGAAAGCTGTCTTCCACTTATCGCTGCTTTTCACCTGCACCATATGAAACGCATCAATTAAATCCAATTTGGTGAAATAATCCCCCCCCCCCAGCTGACCCATCAGGTCTTTGATGAGGGAAAGGGGATAACAGTTGGTGGTGCTTACTGCATTCAACCCCCGGTAATCTATACACAACCTCAGGTCCCCCCCCCCCCCTCTTTTCTCTAAAGAGTGCAGGGGCTGCAATCGGGGACTCTGACCTCTCAATAAATCCTTTTTTGAGGTAATCATCAATCTGCTCTGTGAGAGCCACCTTTTCCCGCAGAGACATGGGATATATCTTTGGTTTAGGCAACACCGCTCCTTCCTTAATCTCTACCCGGCATTCCACATTTCTAACCGGCGGGAGGCATTTCGCCAATACCGGGTTAAATACATCCGTGTAATCCAAGTATTCATTTGGAATCGCGGTTTCTGCCTTGCCCGTTTTTCCTTGAGCCTCTCCTGTGTTCTCTAATGGGCACTTGGCCCCCGTGGTGTTTGGTTTGCACAAAACGGTCCCCGACCTCCAATCAATTCCGGGGTTTGCTTGCTCCAACCATGGCATGCCCAATACAATTTCATGTTCGCTTATGGGTGCTACTACAAAGTCAATAATCCCATCCCAAGGCCCCACTCGGCCTTTTACCCCTTTGGTGCTCAGAGGAAACGGGCCCCCACCCACAAAAGTTCCATCTAACTGTGAAAAATGTACTGGAGCTGGCAAGGTTTGAATCTCGCACTCCAAGTCCTTCACCAGGTTGGGAGACAATGTTTTCTGAGCAACCACAGTCTATAAAAGCCTGATGGGCCTCGTAGTCCCCTCTGCGATACAGTTCCAAACTACACCGGATGCTTTTGGGGCCCGAACTCACCCCGGCCATTGGCTGCTCGACCCTCTCTCCCTTGGTCCCACTGGCAATTGTGGGGCGTCGCGGCTCCGGTGCTCTCTTCTGCCATCACTGGGCCGCCAAGTGGCCCGGCTTCGTGGAAATGAAACAAAGGGTCTTACCCGGACTCCGCACGGCTCTGGACCTTCCCTCCGTCACGGCTCGCCTGGGCTCTCCCCGGGGTCTCCCTTCCGTCACCGCGCGCCTGGGCTCCATACGAGGCCTCCCCGTTGACTGGTTCTTTCGTCGCTGCACCTGGGCTAGGATCCCCTCAACGCTCCCCGCCAACACGATCCATCCATCGGTGTCTCCCGGGTCGTCTCTGTGAAGGCACCACTCCAAGATGTCTCTCCTCAGGCCATCCTTGTAAAGTCCCAGTAAAGTGGCTTGGGACCATTCGGCCACTTTACCTGCTAAGCTCATGAACTCCTCCGAGTACTCTGACACTGAACGGGACCCGTGCGACAGGTTGCGCAGCGCCTCTTTGGCCTTGACTCGTTCTAGTGGGTCTCGGAAGCGGTTCTGCACGGCGCCTAGGAAGCCCCGCAGTGTACGTAGGCAGGGGTCTTGCCGGTCGTGGCACTGCACATACCACTCCGCTGCCCGCCCTTTGAAAGCAGCTCCTACCGCTCTGACTCGGCTGGCTTCACTCGGGTACAAATATCCATAGTTTTCCATGTGGTCCCTCACGGTGGCCACAAAGAAAGCCACCTTGCAGACTTCCCCTTCGAACTCAGCCCTCAGGGGTTCCTTCCTTGGTCTGGCCCAAGGCTCCGGGCCCCGCCAGGGTAGCTCTGCTCCTCTCCCCCGCTCCGCCCAGTCTCTTCCCGGGCCTCGGGGGAGTTGCCCCTTCAGCTGCCGGATGCCTCTTCCCATACCAGCCGCAGTGGCCGGTCAACCCTTGGGCTCTGCCGAGCTTTGGAATCTTTGGCTCCCCCACTCATCTTCCTCCGGCAGGGTTCCCATGCCGAACCCTACGCTAAAAGGTCTCTTGGGCCTGGTAGCCCGGACTTTGGCATCTTCTTCCTGGCCCCATGCCGTGGAAAGGCTCGGATGCCCTTTCTTGTACGGCCCCACGCCCGGCCTCTCCTCACCCATCCAGGTATAGTAGGTAAAGTCTCCGGGTCCCGGGGCACTCCACATCGACTGGCCGCCCCTCTCCTCCGCCAACTGCTCACACTTGTCCATTTCTCGGGACATGTGGCGGAGGGCGTGCAAGACGGCCCTTTTCGGGCTGGCCTTTAATTAGGCACACTGGACCAAAATACCATGACATATGTCCTCCTAACCCGTGTCTTGACAATGTAACCTGTTTTTAATTGTGGTTTTATGTTTTATGTTTTATTGATTGTAGGGCCGCATGTTGATATGTCGCAATATGCCGCCCATGTATTTTGTTGTGATCCGCCCCGAGCCTGCTGGGAGGAGCGGAATACAAAAATGAATAATAAATAAATAAATAAATAAATAAAGGTGGTTTCCATGGCCTCCATCCGACACTGCAACACCTCCAGTTCCGTCGGCAAAGGTGGTTTGGCGGTCTCGCTTCCTTGGGAAGACGGGCCCCTCCTATTCCATGCCGTACTCTCTCGGGTCGCCTGGGAACCCACCTGAACGGACGCACTCCAAGCCGCCGTTTCTCTGGGCCCCTCTCCGATCCCACGGGAACTCGCCTGAGCAGACGCACCCCAAGCTGCTGCTTCTCCGAGTTCTTCCCTGGCCCCTCGGGAACTCGCCTGAGCGGACGCACGCCAAGCCACCGCTTCTCCGAATTCCTCTCCGGCCCCTCGGGCACTCGCCTGAGCGGACGCACGCTAAGCCGCCGCTTCTCCGAGTCCCTCTCCGGCCCCTCGAGAGCCCACCTGAGCGGACACACACCAAGCCGTCGCTTCTCTGGGTTCTTCTTGGGCCTCATGGAATCCCACCCGGGATAACGTAATCCATCGGGATTCCTCTGGAGTAAGGTTCCACATTCCCAGATGCACTTCCTTCTCCATCCTCAGCCTCTCCAATCCTGGGAAAGCTGTAAAGGACTTCTGGCTTCTGTGAGGCCACTTCGATTTCCCAATGAGGCACGCGGAGTCCTCCGGTAATCCAACTGAGTTTATTGAAGGATCAACACCTGTAAAGCCAGAAGTGCTTTACACCAGTCACCATACACCTTATATACCCTCGGACCCCCCTCCTAAGACATGCAATGTTCATACAGGTTGCATCATTTCCTCTGGACACGCAAAGTCCAAGAAGGTTACATCATCTCCCTGGGTTGGCAATGTTCAGGAGAGTTGCATCATCCGTCCCTCCCAGCTGTTCTTTGTTTAGTCTGTGTCAGGACCCGGATCCCGCTGGCCTTCCCCAAGGCCATGGGTGTTGGAGCCTGACACCTACCAGTAGAAAATAGTTCTTACTGGCTTTACAGCTATGCTGTATGCCAGTGTTTCCCAACCTTTTTTGAGCTGCAGCAAACTTTTAACATAAAAAAAAATCCGGGGGCACATCACCAACCAAAATGACACAAAATGACACTCTAACACAGTAAAGAACGGCTGGGGGATGGTGGCCTGCTGGGTGCAGCTGCTGGGAGTGCTGAAGCCGGGGGAGGAGCCATGCCATGCCCGCCCCCTCCCCCGGCTTCAGCTCTCCCACAGCTTCTCCAGCCTTGAGGGGACAGTGCCAAGCCAGCGGTGGCACAGCCAGCACAATGCTGGCTTGGCACTGCCCCCTCAAGGCTGGAGAAGCTGTGGGAGAGCTGGAGGAGGGGGTGGAGCCAGGCCGTGCCATGCCCCGCCCCTCCCCAGCTTCAGCTCTCCCACAGCTTCTCCAGCCTTGAGGGGTAGTGCAAGCGAGGGGTGGGAGTCATGGCCCCTGTCCCCCGCGCCGCTATCCGCTTGCTGAATCTGCGCAGAGGAGGAGCATGAGTGGTGGACGGGCTTCAGTGGGCAGGGCTCCTCCGTCATGGCGGATTGGAGGCTGGCTGGGGAAACGGCCGAAGGAGGCGGCACCCCGGCCCCTTCTTTTTTTTCGCTGCCGCCTGGCCCTTCCTCCTCCTCCCCCAAGCAGCAGGAGTTCGGCAGGAGGAGGGGGGAAGGAAGGGGGCAGAGAGCTTTTCTCACGGCACAGCAGGAGGTCCGTTGCGGCACACTACTGTGCCGCATCACAGCGGTTGGGAAACACTGCTGCATGCAATTGGTGATGCTTTGTTTGGTTCACATTTGCTTTAAAGGCAAATTGTCGAATGTATTAATAGCAACCTTTGAAGTTGCGACTGTAGCCCTGGCTTAATCATCTACTTATGTGCAGCATAAATCCTTCTGGTCTGAACAGGGAATTGTGTAGTGCAAGCATGCATGAACGTGTCCTTCCAGTTATGTTATTTGCCTTTTTTTAACATAACTAATGTCATCCAGGAATATTTGCTTTCCTCACTTTTCATTTCTACAGCTAATGCTTTTGCATGCAGGATTCTTAGCTAGAAGTTTAGAACAACAACAAGAACAGAAGGGCATCTTTATTGATCTTCTAGTGCAGCTCAATATGTCAAAACAGTTAAATTACCCAGGGAATCTTAGGGCTTGTTGGCTTCTGTATTTGGGGAAGCCTACATTTGTATCTGATTAGGGGCTCCTGGTAGTAGAACCTCTTCCATTGCCAGAAAAAAGGAATTGGTTTCTTTAAATATGCATGACATCAAAGTTATTTATTTATCGTATTTATCATATCAGAAGCAAACCAAGGGTACAGTTGTAATGTATTTAAAAACACAAAGTTTAAAAACGAGGCTTTATATTAAATGTGCTTTGACCAGTAGCTGTCCACTTGGAGTGCCTCTGGTGTTGCTATAAGGAAGTCTTCCATTGTGCATGTGGCAGGGCTCAGACTGCATTGTAATAAGTGGTCTGTGGTTTGTTCTTCTCCACACTTGCATGACATGGACTCTAACTTTGTGGCCCCATTTCTTAAGGTTGGCTCTGCATCTCGTAGTCTGTTCAGCGCTTTCCAAGTAGCTTTCCAAGTCGCCCAGTCTTTTGTGTGCCCGGGGGAGTCTCTCACTTGGCTTGAGGTTCCGGGTTTTAGCCTGCCACTTTTGAACTCTTGCTTGCTGAGGTGTTCCTGCGAATATCTCTGTAGATCTTAGAAAAATATTTCTTGATTTATTACTAAATAATAATGATAATAAACCTCCAAGGTGGGCGATTTGGCTATATAAAATAATGAAAGATCACATACATATGTTTTGTAGATCACATCAAAATCTATTATTTCATAAAACACATATGTAGAAGGAGAATGGCTTGTTTGTAATACCTGAAATCTCTTGCGGAGACACCTATGTTTACGTCTCCTAGCATCCTTGGGATTCCCCTGCTTGGAGTATCCAGCTCCACCTCCGGTGTTATTGGCTATTTTCAGTGAACATTACTTGGACAGTGGTCTCTCCCCGGACCACAGCCGGACCCAGTTGGAGTTCCCTTCCGTCTTGTGCAGAACTCTTCCTTTAGAGACTTTATATTCAGTTTTACCAGACACTGATAGTGAACTGATTCTAACTCCTCCACACAGACTGATACTTGGGACTACTTCCTGACCTGTGCTTGTTCTCCTTCTACATATGTGTTTTATGAAATAATAGACTTTGATGTGATCTACAAAATGTATGTATGCGATCTTTCATTATTTTATAT